>JAYMGJ010000431.1:0-276237 GCA_037178675.1 Scleroderma bovista
CCTTTTCTACTCATGCAGGATCAACAAAAGGTTTATGGTAAGCTCCTCTACTCTAAAGAAACTTTTTAGGAGTAACACAAAGGTTAGGCTTCACCATCTCTCTCTACGAATATGAGGCAACTATCCCCACTCTGTGGGAAACAGCGAAAGGTATACTATACCAGCATCAGCGTGCATCAGCGCCCTTAAGAATTCTCAGAATTCATCAAGGAACATCCAGAGTATCTCCCAGCCGACAATGCCATGTCTTTTATCTCTGACGATGGGGGTCTGACATACAATCGGTGTCACTGTACGTTTTTTTCCCTAGGTTGGTCCCATATGACCTGTTTTCATCTTTTTCTTTAGTCTGGAGCAACTTCGAGATTGCCGACATGGATCTCTGGCGAAGTGAAGCATACACAAAGTTTTTCGATTACCTCGATCATAAGGGTGGCTTCTATTACGAGGTACCTTGGCCACTATCAGTCATTGCACTTCTTCTCATCCATTGCGTAGCGCTGGGGGGATGCACCCGTGCATAGCTTAGGTGCAGCATTATTCGCAAACAAATCACAAATCCATTTCTTCAATGACATTGGATACCGACACGAGCCCTTCCAACATTGCCCACAGGGTAATCTTCATAAGAATGGCAAATGCTGGTGCGACCCAGGCTCAAACTTCGGCAAGTGACCTCCTCTATCAGAGAGTCCAGCACCTTAACATGTTGCATTTCGTCTCCAGATTACGAATGGTACTCGTGCTTGAGTCGATACGATAAACTATTCTAATTCGTTGCCCTATCTTTAATAATGCCCGAATCTTCCAGCACGGGAGCAAGTGTGGCTCTGATTGGGTGATACAGTTCATACTAGACCATTGTCAGTGGATACCCTTCTGCTGTAATAACACGGCAGAAAAAAAAGACGTGACAACAAATAATACATATGATATACAAGTGTGTGTAGATCCCGGTGAGTATGAATAGTCGTAACGTGTGGTAGTAACTCCGCAGGCGACAGCGAACACATCAGAGGATGGACTGTGAATAGTACTGAAACTATGCGGATGGTCATGGGTGCAAGCCTGGGCGAATGAAGGAAATAACGTACAGAATCATACAACCGTGTCCAGTTAGAACCTATTGAACTGTCAATCAACCTGTCGAGGTATTCGTGGACAAGAGAATGTGTGAGGGCTGGTTGGAACCGATCTCGGAGTTGGTTCGCCGTCTGCTCGCCAAATGCAGCGAAGCAGGGAAGCGTAGAATCTAGTCAAAGTGTGTAGTCAAATCTCATCCAAACGAGTCGAAATGATGTACCTTTCTGCATCAGTTCCACCAATGCTACCCACCTCGTCAAAGAGCCAGCCAGAAAATTAAAACTATTTCCACTCACTGATAATCCTATCGCAGTGTTTCCGTGCAGCTTCGAATCCTTCGTGGAATAACCGCTTGAATTCCAAGAATGGCTCACCGTTGATACCACCAAGAACTTCGACGTATTCTGGTGGTAGCTTGAACGGTGCGGCCTCGAAGCCGATATTACCAGGGGAATTGGAGAGCATGAAGCCAAAGTCAATGTGAATGAGATGCCCTTCACGATCAAGTAGGATATTGCCATTATGTCGGTCCTTTATTTGGAGAAGGTATGTAACAATGGAATACCCTGTCCGCATGCAGCAATCGTTGGTGTCGTATTGATGGGGCGGAAGAGAATTTCACTTGCCTGCGAGAGACTTGGCAAAGTTACGTTGTGCCCGGACAAACTTTGCCATTGACGGGTTGCCATATGTTGACTTGAAATGGTCAAGGAGAGTTACGTATCCTAATCTCCCTTCAGCCAGTCGTCGAGCGTATTCAGCCTTTTTGATCGAGTGGATGGACACAGCATCAGTAATCGTTTCGACAAGCCCAGAGGAGGCGCCGGTGATCAGGATTCGGAAACTGAGAAAGTAAGTATCAAGTACATCCTCCAGGCTACAGGGCACTTACTAACGAACCCAGCACTGGCACCTTTCCTCTTGCCATATGCGCTCAAACTCACGGATGAGGTGGACAGCAACCTGTTCTTGCCGCAAGTCCCCGCCAGTTTTAACGATGACCGAGACACAATCCCAGTTCGCTGCTCCTCGGTGAATAATGTTTCAAGTAAGCTGACACAACTGGATCCTTACCCAAGTGTCCATAGGGCGATGCATGTCGTATACGACTCTGTAAATCGTGAGTATATGTATCATCCACATTGGGGACACCATACTTACCTTTTTAGCTGCCCACGACTCGCTAAATACCACAGCTGACGGATCAGCCTTGTTAAGTTCCTGCTTGATGATGCTCTCATCTTCCGCCGTCTTTAGCCCCGTCACACCAGACTCCGCTAAGTTTATTTCACCCTCACGCATTCGTGCCATCCGTTCCTCCTCAAGCGCGAGCATCTCCTTCATGATTCTATCACGGATGGCAGCTGCCTCGGAGTGGTTCACCCGCATACGTGTCGTCGGTGCTTGAGCGGGAGCATCAGAGGGTCCAACCTTGCCGCCCAGTGAAGGATGAAGAGGGCCGCCTTGATCAGATTTGGACCCAAGCCAGCTCGAAGTAGGAAACCAGCCCAGGGGCCCAGGTGGAGTAGAAGTAGACGAGGGGACATCCAATGAGAGCGGTGTTGCCGACCCGCTTGCAGGTGGACCAGATATGGGAGTGACAATTTCGCGTACAAGACTGGCATTAAGCTGGGTAAGCATGACAGCGGCAGTTCGCATTCGCTCCGAATAGTCGTCCAAAGACAAATTCCTATCATTGGCACTTGTATTCCCGCGACCCGATAATGACGAGGTCGTTTTCTCCGTAGCCGCTGGTGCAAACGGCGGTGATTGTGCACGAGACCATGCTGCCAGTTCTAGATCCCTGTTTTTAGGTGCAGGAGGGAGAACAATAGATTCCTCGAGGTCTATCGGACCGCGTAGCGACTGACCAGACCCATATAACTGTTCCACCAAATCCATCTCCTGTTCGTCTTGAACGAGCGAGGTAGTACTGACAGATTGAATCGTGAGGACATCAGTTGCCAGCGCTGGGGTACCACCGTCCTGTACGTCCGCAGAGTCTTTCCCTAGCACGCCTTCCGAACCTACAATATTCACCCCGTCCTTTTCTGGCCCAGGTAGAGACTTTGCTCTTACTCCAGAAAACGTGATAAGGTCTCGTGATGTTCCTTGCTTCTCATGCTCCTTTGTCACAATTCTCTTTAGTACTTCTTTGTTCCCTCGTTTAGTGGAGTCGAAATCAAGATCGTCATTCAAGATCTCAATGAGAAGGAGGTAAGGAGCACGTTCCGCAGAATTGAGAACAACAGATTCGCCTGGTGGAATGCGGACAATCCTGTGGTGTGGTTGGGTGGCAATACCATTCGCGGGCGAAGAACACAAGGTATCGGAAGAATTACACCACATTGGCATACAGACCTATTGAAACGAAGTAAGACAATGAGAGAAACCCGTTTGGCGCACGAACCTCGGCTGGTAATTGGTGGTTCAAGGCAGTGAGGTCTGCTCGCAAGGCACTTACTCGGGCAGGCTTTGGAACGATGAGTAGGCGGTTCGATATATCTTCCAAGGCAAGCAAGAATTGAACCTGGGGTGAAGTTCTTGTATGGCACGTGAAACATGAACTGTCAGGCTACCCACCTCTGACTGAGAGTAGTGGTTCCTGAGGAGGTAAGATTGGGATGGAAGATCGTACCTTTGCAGAAGAGAATCTGCAGCTGATGCGTTATATCGCAATGGCGAATGGAATGAGGATATCGAGGGTGAAGACTGATATGGACTCGGTATGCGCGTAGGAGGGGATGGATCAAGCTGATCTAATGGATCCTCTGAAAGGTGGGATCTGTGCGCGTTACGTAGTTGGACGAGGGAAGGGCTTGTCCGCGCTCCAACCACGGTTCTGCGACGCCCGAGATGAGAACTGGGTCGAAGCTCTGGATCTGCGTCTACTGCGGGTTGCTCCGACTCAAAAGTCTTGTCTTTTTCCATCTTGTCATCGGAATTACTGTCTTCGTCCTCTAAACCATCAGGACTGGATGTAGACAGAGCACCTGAACCTGGGAGTGTTTCTTCTTCGGTATCCATATTGTTAACATGCATGTCCTCGTCATCAGCCCGACCCTGTTGCAAAGCAACTTCGCCCATGATTTCAGACAACTTGGGCATAGCGGGAGCTCCGGCCAAGATTAGGCCAACTCCGACAAGAGCAGGCTCGACGTGCGACCTAACCTTCTTCCGGGAGAACCGTGACCGGAACGGCACACTTAGGCCGGAATACGGGATCGACGCAGGTGAGGGTAAATCGGAGAAGATGATTTCATGACATCTGTGCAATGTTCTTTGGCAGACTTGAAAGGATTGCGAATTCGGAGAACTAGACAGGTCCCGGAGCGATGCTTGCATGAACCACAAGGTCTACAGGTGTATAACGTGGATCGCAAGATGTAGAAGAGGATGATAAAGCGTACCATCATTGCAATGTGCGTGGAACTTTGGGCGATCTCGACTACAAAGCACTCGAGCGCTCGGGACTTGGATGGGCGAGTAACGAGCAAATGGCTAACAAAAGATACGTGGACTTGACCAGGACGCGCCGGCACGAAATGGCACTCACCATATGAAGCCCCACACGTCGCGCAGCTCTTGAGTGTTGAGTTCTCTCAATCGCCGAGTGAGGTAGTAGGTGATTCCAATGTTGTCGGCATACTGCATAAGATATTGTAATGCTACATGGACCGAAAAGAAAGAAGGGGAGAGAAAGAGTCGAAGTAGGAGAGCATGGGACATCTTTGGACGACGAGAAACGCGTCCGTCGCTGTTGTGGACAGCGAGCAGAGAGCGGTGAATTGGAACTCGATAATGCTACTGTAATGTTTCTTCTAGCTTCCCACGACGGACACGTCTCCAACTGTCGACACATCATGCTTTGGCCGCTCCTCGCTCTTTTATACGTTCCACTGTGCCTCGCAGCCCAAAAGTCACCGCACGACCAGTTGGTCGAGCTTGCTGCTGCTGGAAATGGTATCATACGACTCAACGTGCACACTTTTGACCTCCTGACCTCCCCCAACCGTGACTGGTCCGCCTCTATCCAGCTCACGACACTCAACCCACAACGCAGGTGTGGTCCATGCAAGTGGGTCCCATCACATCCTTGCCCTATGCTGGAACTCAATCATTTGCAGGGAATTTGACCCATCCTTCCATGCTGTAGCCAAGGCATGGTCAACTGCACCTCTGGAACATAGGAACAATCACTTCTTTGCCTCCATTGACTTCGACGATGCACACCCAGTGTTCCAAAAGGTGCTGCCCGTCCTTCATCATCAGATAATACACCCACTCACGAACTACAACTAGCTCGGAATCACGTCTGCTCCAGTGGTCTATGTCTATCCTGCAACAGAGGGTCCCTATGCCAAGACTACCAAAAATGCACCTTTCAAATACGATTTCTCCAAGTTCGTATCTTGGTTCTGTATTACAACATAGGTCCTCATCCTTTCCAGTGGATACGAGGCCCGTCCTTTGGCTGAGCAACTTTCCGGCCACACCCCCATCCCCATTCCCTACAAGGACCCTATCAACTGGTCCCGCGTCACTTCTCTCATCTCGCTCATCCCAATCGTCATTTTTACCTTCCGCACCATTTACCCTGTCCTGCAGAATCGATGGGTATGGGCAGTGGCAACTATTCTCCTCTCAACCGTCATGACTGGCGGGTACATGTTTACGCGAATCCGAGGCACTCCATATGCGGGAGCCAATGGCGCCTGGATTGCCGACGGGTATCAGAATCAATATGGTCAGGAAGTCCAAGTCATCTCGTTTATCTGTAGGTGTAATGGGTCCCCTTTTTCATGGCTCATACTCATTACATGTTCAGATGCCATTCTGGCGGGGTCCTTTTTGATGTTGACCATTGTTGCACCCCGCCAACTATCTCCCATCCGTCAACGGACACAGATCTACGTCTGGACAGCAATCAACTTCGTCGTATTCTCGATCCTCGTCTCTATTTTCCGCCTCAAAAATAGAGGTGCGTGTGCTGGGTGGTCTGATTAGTGATGTGCTAATGTCATTTAGGTTACCCTTTCAAGCTTATGTTCTAGAATTACTGTCAATTAGCTATTGATTTTGCTCAAACGAAGTCATGATTATCTCGGTCCGTGAGCCAAATGGTAAGTTAAAAGCGTATAAGCCTACACCCAACGAACAGCAGTAAGTAAAAACAATAACATATGAAGTTCGTGAGCGTTATGCTGTGGGTACAGCGAGCAGCTTATGACGAAATGCAAACATTGCAGCGACGATGTAGATATGGTAATTCTATCCGGATAACATAGATGTCCAAGGAATAATTATGCGGCACCAGCATTGGCCTCCTGTTGGAAAACATCTACATACCTGCTCCGCACATTTTTTTTCGCAGCCTGCGACCTTGGCCGTCCCATCGGAGGCGGTGGTGCAAACCCAGATGACATGCTGGCTCCCGGCATAGGTGTTGTTGGTACAGATACAGCCTCTGGTGGAACAAGGTTCGACCTTGTTCGCATGGGTGGCTTTGAAGAAGCTGGAGTACTCAGGTCAATAGCCGATGCTGTGCGTGCCAGCTGTGGGGCAAACGGAGGACCAGAAGTACCGCCAGGCCCACCCGGCCTCCTGGCCTGACTTGGTGAGGCAGTTTGGGCACGTGCAGGCGGTGGAATGGGGCCAGATGGTTGGGCGGCTTCTGAGCCAACCTAGATAGGATGTGTTATGCATGGTAACGCGTAAAGATCACACTGACCTTTTTGTTGACCCATCGTTTGAGTTCTTTGTCGTAGTAGAAACTCGTCTCTTCACCAAGGTTGGCCCTGACTGGCCCAGGGGTCTCCGACCGCTTCCAGAATCGAGTGAACCACGAGCCACCTGCTACAGGCGCCTGAGTCCCAGTTTGCGGTTCTGCTGGGACCGTCAGTTGTCCAGTTATATAGCGAAAATATAAAGTAACTCACCTGATTTTTCTTCAGTTTTGGTCGTCTCTTGCTGATGGGCTTGTGAATGAGGGGGGGCTCCTGAAGGCTCTTCACTGGCCTCTGGTTTCTTCTTTGAACGGTTATTACCCAGGCCAAGGTCATCCTCTTCATCCTCGAAAGTAGTCTCCAACCGATGAGGCGTAGCGCTGGTTGGGGCCACCGCCAACGCTTGGTCATCCATAAGGGAAATCATTCCATCTTCAGACAAGCATACTTCCTCCACCTTATGAAAAGTCGCCGCAGTAGGCGTCGGTGCTGAATCCGCGCTGCCGAGCGCATTCCACCACCCACCACTCTCCTGAGGCTGCTGCTCCTGCGCTGGACTCAAAGCACTTGCACCTTCCTCCGGTGTAATTTCAAGGGAGCTCTTACGCGAAGACGCATTGCTGCTATAAGCAGATACATACCCATGTGCCGTTGCATGTCCGTTGGCCTGAGAGACATGCGGCAAAAATGGATAAGATGGTTGAATCGGGGCTGTCTTTGGTGGTGCGGGGGATGCTTCGCGTGTGGGGCGATAATACTCCATGGCCGACGACGCACGATCGATGGGCTGATGGGTTTGCATGGATGGCAAGGATATGGCAGATCCAGTCCGTCGAGGGGGTTGAGCAGTAGGCGTGACCTGGGAGCCAACCATAGTAGGTGGTGGTGACGGGCTTGCAGATGTACCAGCAGATGAGAGAGAACCATAGGCCGAAAAAGGTCCAGAAAACGCGGGTTGCTTGTGGTTAGTTGTTGGCGACAGTTCGTCGCCCTCGCCCGCGATGAACTTGGTCAGACGGCCTTCCAACCAACTACCAATACTGTCAAGGCTGGGCTTGTTCACCTTCCCGCTGATCCACGATCCTGAATTATCCACCTGAGGGGCGCCAATCAAGCGATCAGCGAGGGCCTTTAATTGATCAACCATTACTGCATTGAAGAAGGGCGAAGGACGACCCATTAAAGCGCTAATTGCTTCGCAATACCTATGTGTGCGTCAGCCATCATCTGAAACGAAGACGTAACGCATACCTAGAGGCGGCTTGTACATGTCCGATGTCAGCAAGGTATGCGGCTCGGATCAGCTTGTAGGTTTGCAAGTGAGGAAAGCCTAGGAAATGCTCTTGTCCTTTGGGTGTCGCCTTCAGTGAGATGGCAAACTCGAAGATCTCCGACAAGACGATGGAATCAGAATCTCGAGCAAATACGAATTTGGTATGAGGGTTTTGCGAACCCAACAACACAATACGAGTGGATGGACCACCAATCCCACCAGCTATCGAGGTCTGAGGGGAAAGGATATAGCTATGGCAGAGTCTAAGATAAAATGAAGGGGAAGACGGAAATCCATACCAAACATGGGCAGCTTCCACCTGTTGATGAGACAACAGACAGTCACCAAGCGCAGTAAGAGCAGTGGACCACTCTGAATTCGAGGCGTTGGTTAGAACCGAAGCAACGATGTCCGTCCATTTCGAGAGTGATTCAGAAGGCACTTGAGTAGCCACTGCAGATGGGAAATTTGCCAACACTGGTGTAGTGTGAGGCAGTGCAGGGGGAGGCACCTGTAAGCCTGTAGCTCTTGATAGCAAATTCATTGGCACGAGTTCTTGGACTATTATCATCAAGTCACGTTAAATGTAGACGCACAAGCTGCCAGAGTCCTTACTTGCAGTTGGCCCTTGACCAGAAAATAAGCTATACACGACTCGAAGCCACTCTCGCCCATTTGTTTGGCACTGAGAAGGATTCTTGCTGCGAGATGCGGTGGCGTACTGAACAGCATCGTGGACACCAAGCTCTACCTTCAAAAATTCGCTGACAACTTCCTTCCACGCTTCCTTGTCAATACTGCTTGCAATGATCATCGCGTGTGGCCAAAGTTTCTCGTCCAGTGCATAATGGTACGCCTGACGACGCTCTCCACGCACCAAAAACTCCTGGATTTTGTCAAGGGAAGAAGGAAGGGTCGTGGTAACTGACACGGGTGTTTCGTTTCCACCTACAACAGTAGACAGCATACCATATGCTCCAGCCCTGGAAGATGCGAGCGCTGGAGTAGATAACGATGCCGACATATCCTTCCCAGAATCACCAGAATCGTTAGCGATATGAGGAACCAGAGCAACGCGCACAGCTGTATCTATCTGTGGGCTACAGGGAATTATGAACACGTATACCATCAAGAACGGAAAAATAGACCTGACCTTCCATAGAGAACGCCATCGTTGTCAACCATGATCTTAAGCAGCCGTATCAGCGTCAACTTGTCCTCAGCTCGACGCCTCTCAAAATCATCAGAAATGTACGTTATCCCACGCGATATCTCTTCAGCACGTTCATCCAAATACTTGACGATATGTAATTTCTTGGCCTTCAAATTCGATGACGCCCCAGTACGTACAAGGCTTGTCACTGGTGACCCCGGATCGGAGAATAACGGACCGGGATACAGTGCTGACTTCGATTCAAGAGCATACTCCGGTAATACCTTGTGGAGCTCCTGAATGGTGACGTTTGTTGTTCTGCGTGTAGAGAGCGCAACATCAAACCCAGTGCTCAAGTCCGCAGAACCATGGAAACATGTAAGGAGCCTTCCACCGAAACCAAAGCTCACTATTGGGGCACGTGCCGAAACACGACCTAAAGGATCATTGGATCCTAACAGTGATGGTGAAGGTGCATAAGGAGGTCGGGGGCCTGAAATATGAACATCCTGACTAAGAGGATATGCAGGGATGCTCCCGTGCGAGCCAGGTCCTGCAAGACCAGCTCGATGGCCTAGTCCATACTCATGCTGTTGTAGGGCGTCGTGAGTCGCAGAACTCGAGGAAAGGACAGATCCATTTGACGATGACCTCTCGCGAAGCTGGGATGAGACATGACCCACAACTGTTTTGGCAGGAGCATAGGGATCTATGGCTGGGGATTGAGAACGGTGTGAACCTGGTGACGCTGTTCGCTCGAGATAAACTGCAGAATCGAAGTCGTGTTGATTTGTAACAACATTGTGCGAAGGCAACCCATAGAAGTTGGGAGGAATGCCTTGTTGATTATTCAAGGAATGAGCGGACGCCGGAGATGTCGTGCGATGATGAGGACCATATGGCGAGGGGTCATAAGGATGCGTGACCCTCGCAGCGGTAACGGGGGTATAAGCAGCATCATGTCTATGAGCTTCTACAGCATTCCGCAATGGCGACGACACCCTGTTGACAGGGCCACGAACAGACGAAACACTCGAACCGCTCGACCCACCTCTCGCATGCATCGATGATGGCTTTGGAGACGCTCGCTCGCTCGGAACGACCGTGTTCTGGCGATTGTGTACTTTCGCTCGAGGCGGTGAAGTAGGTGCACTGCTAGTACCTGGTGTAACATCACTGACACCCATCAAAGCAGCGGCCGTGACGGGCTCTGGAGATATTTCCCTGAGCACAGATAGAGAGACCTGCGCAGACTGACGTGGCAGATAGCCGTTCATAGCAATATTACTATGTTGCACAGAAACGGCCGGAGAACCACTAAAGGGGTCTGGACCACCGTTGGAGAAACCGCTCTCAAATCCGCCTTCCAAGCTATCCCACGGCATATCATCAGACGTGTACAAAGCATTTGCATCCCGATGCTGCTGCTGTTCGCTTGCCACGTCATGCACTTGAGATGCCGGAGTTCCCAGGGAAAGCGAGTCGCCAGATGGATGCCGATGAGTAGAAGAGCCCTCCGCAGAAACCCCACCGTAGGTTCCTTGATGATAAGCATTCGACCCGTAAGGATCTGAAAGCACTGGACGCTGTGAGGACGGAGCATGATGAGGTGCAGGTGGTAGCCTTGACTCAGGGGGTGGTACGTGGGGTTTCTGCGGGTTCAATGCGGTATACGAATGAACCGTTTGAACACCTTGGGCACTCTCATATGGCATAGATCGCTGAGGGGGTCCAGAAGGCGGCCTAGGGGGAGGAACGGAAGGGATTGGCGCTGAACCATATTTAGCATTACCAGGTACTAGGGGAACAGGGGGAACAGGAGGAGGCGACATCGCTTGCTGACCATGAACAGGGTAGGTTTGGTGCGCAATAACTGGCGATTCTGAGCGCGGAGCGCGCATACTTACAGCACGCTTGGTCTTTGGTGGGGGAAGCGGAGGGTCATATGCATTAGAGGTCTTGGGTCTGTATGAAGCCACTGTGGCTGCCTGTGACGTAGTTTGTGCTGCCGAAAGGTTCTGGGGAAGTGGGGGCGGGGCTGCTGAGGCTACAGACGCAGACGCATAAGGTGAAGATACCGAGCGGGAGATTGGCCTATGCGTGTCGTCTGCAGATTTGGGCAGCGAAGGCGCGGAAGGTTGCTGTAGTGTATATGGGCTGACCGAAGAAGCGGTTGTCGCCTTGTATGGGCCATCATTTGTCTGCGCCGGCGTGTATGATAGTGCAGTAGGATCAAAAGACTCGTGCTGAGGAACAGAACTTGGCTTGTATGGATCATAATCATTCGTGAAGGTATTTCGCGAAACTATCCGTCGGCACCCAATGATTAGTATAACGGATGCGAATGGCTGCAGGTAACTGACCAGACGAAGAAGCATGCACTGGCCGTGGTTCGTAACTGGTCGAATGGACCTCCGAGTACCAGCTTTGCTGTTGGACGTAGGGTGCAGGTGCAACATCCGGCTGAGCTATGGAACTATCCTGGGAGGTTGGAATTGACCAAGGATCCTGCTGAACGGTCTGGGCGTCTGGATAGATTTGCTCGGCGAACAAGGTTGAAGCGTCCTGACCCATGTCCACAGGGTATGAAGAAGAATCGTGGAGAGCATGTTCGACCACCTGTTGCACGAAACTCGGTCCAAACGCCTGTGTCGTGTCACTGTCCTCGTTCCCAATGACCGCAAATGGATCTGGTTCAGCATCGCCGTCTGACCCAAATAATGAGGCCGCATCTTCCACGGTGCTCATGTTTTCAACGTGTCTGGTCTGTTATCCAGTCGTCGCCAATTTGCAAGTTCTGTACAACAGGGACGGTAAAGAGCGTTTTTGATTTGCTCGCCTCACTTTCATTTACCGGCTATGTTTAGTTTGGTCTTGCTTGCTCCAATACACGTCAGACGACCGGATTTATTCATTCTCGAATGCAGAAATCCATGACCATTATAACTGGTGGTAAGTGCCCAGTATATACGTATGCTATGTGGCACCGGACAAAAGGACAAAAGAGACGAGCACGAAGTGACAGACTGTTCCGAAAGAACAAAAAACTGCACACACAAATAGTGACCCAACATTGACAATGAACAGAATGCAGTATCCAACTAAAAGAGAGATGGTGTGCATTACGAATGTTCATGTGAGAGTAATGAAGTCATTGCAGAGGATAGAGAAGGAATTGATGCGAGTGTAGTGGCATAGCAGTGTGGAAAAGCAAGATGAGCAAAAATGGATTGACAATGATATCAGTAATGCAGATAAAATCATAAAGTGACGGTGGATTAGTAGGCTTGCTTCTGAGATAACGATGGATAGTCAGTGGACTTCTCTGACTTGGATGGATTAACGGTTCTTTCCAGGAGCCTTTCGACTTCACGAAGATCATGGGTCATTGTCTATACATGCGTCGAACGGGACTCACTTGATATCAAATGCTTGCTATACGCACTCGAGTACCTGCGCATGCTAACGAGCTGTGGGCGGATCTTACTGATGAGCAATTCCTTCTGATCATTGTCGGCGACCGTTAATGCCCGTTGCAACACGTAGTCTATGGCAGTAATTTTAATCGCCGTGCATGTAGATCGAACAGGCACCTACTTGCAAACTGATCTTTCATCATGGAAACAATAGGGCTGACGCCGTCAGCCTTGGGTGCGATGATTTCTTCGACAAGTCCGCGTCGTTCTTCGGGTGACGCTGTCACGAGCGCTTTCTCGCAGACATTAGACGCAAATTTATGACGAGCCATATTAAGCATTTGTCCGCGAAGTTTGGCAATGACCTGGCAACGGTCATGGGGTTTGCCTTGTTCTAGGACAAATTGAACCACATAATTCTGAAGTAAAACTGAGCATGTAGGCTTTAGTAGGAATTATGAACGGCGCGCACCCCAAATTGGTCTTGCATCAGGTTGATCATGTACTTCTGTAGTTCATCCATCAAAGGACGCGTCTGTTCCTCCGGCAAATGTTCGAAGCATCGTTGCAGGACACGACAGCCGTAGGGATGTGTCGACAGGTCGTAGACATTGCCTCGGAAAGCAGTGACGAAGCCCAGACGATCGGGGGAAACACGCTCAATCAATTTTTGAATAACCTCCACATTACTGTCAGCCAAACGTAAGTGTGGACATGTTCGGAAACGTACGTGATTGCCATTGGCATCCTTGACACACTTCAGTACGTGAGGGTCGAGTTCCTTTACAAAAGCACCTTGTTGCTCCGGCAAGATAAATTCAACGGCCTACATTCATTCACGCCGTCGATCGCAACTTAACAGTGCCATTGTGTGATGCTACATACCTTTTGAACCACACGACAACCATACATCTGCAGTGACAATGGAAGGATGTGACCTTCCATGACATTTGCTAGTATCGTCTTTTGCACTTGCGTTCCATGCTCAAATAACTTTTGAATGACCTAAAAAGGTACTTCAGTCGATGAGTCAAAGACGGTGCGTCATGACACGTACATAATTCCCGAAGACATCTTGGATAAGCTGCAACACATTATGAGGGACGATTTCGTCGAAAACGATTTGCTTCTCCTCTGACGTCGCGGTTTCCAACTTTTGCTGAATAAATCGAGAACCGTGCTGGTCACCACTAAATTCAACTACATAGCCAAAAATATCCTAATGGAGCAATTTGTGAGATAACACAATTTGCAAAGCAAGCCAACGAACCCTGAGTTCCCATTTACGCGTCTTATTAGCTCTGAACTCATCCAATAAAGGACTGCGGAGCGCAAGAGTGGCTTCGGAATTGTCGTGACGACGCCCTGGCCGCACATTCTGATGATAGAATGGCATACCGTGGGCATTCATATTGGCATGCGTGAACATCGCGCCATTGTGGAGCACGAAGGGCACCTGAGCGCCATAATCTATTGTCCCCGTATACGCCTGACAAATGAAGTGAGGCAATAGATCGTTTCATTTTTTTTTGGCATACTCACCTGCTGGTGTAAAGCATACTGGGCCTCGGATAAGCAAATAGATGAAGGATATTAACGTAAACACGCACCTGCTTCTTATCTGGCATGCTAACTGGCATAGCAGCGCTGAGTTGAGGTGTGGGCATGGGAGACATTGGGGGAACTGCAGCATACATCATAGCTTGAGGTGGAGGATAATAGAACTGCGATGGTGAGCGAGCTGAGCCAGCGTAATCAAAGTATACGCCTGATTGCTGAGGGGCAGAGGCAGGGGCATGCAGAGTCTGTGAAGAAGCCGGTGGGTATACACTTGGAGTTGAGGTATTATTCATTCCAGCGGAAGAGGGATATAACGAAGGATCATGGGGTGCACTGTATCCATATCCATAATCCATATAGGGGTCGCGCGCTGTGCCACTAGTATAGTACGATGAATAATCTGTTTGCGCATAACCAGGGTACGGTGCACGACCCTGGACGACCTGGGGAGGCGGCCGCACCTGGGGAATAGTAGTGGAAGAATGGGGAACATTGGTGACTTGCGCTGGGGGATGTTGTTGGCGATACTGGGCATTAACCTGGTCATCTTCAACAGCCATTCCCCTAAGACCGAGGGACAGCTCGTTGTCAACCATAGAGGAGACTTGAATAGAATCGAAACCGCCATTTTGGCTGGGAAAACGCGAAGACCCGTAGGCGCCTGGATGGGAGTGCGAAGTGGCAGCGTACCTGCCGTCCTTGCCGATGCTATGGTCAAACCTCTGTGGCGAAAATTGACCGCTTTTTGCCGAACCACGATCGTCCTTGAAAAGGTGCTGTTCAACGGCGAAGTTAGCGTACGAAATACCAAATGTAACGTACCATTCTCGGTCCCGATAGTGCAGCTGCCTGAGCACCGGCAGCTTGTCTCTGCCGAGTATGATGCAGCGAGAGCGGCGAGTTGGGATCCTTGGGTTTCCAATAAACAATGGGATCGACAAGTGAGCTTGGTTTCTCACCAACTGCGAAAATTCCTTCTTCTGCGGACTGCCACTTAATTCATCCCATGTCCCACTGGATGCCCGAGGAGCAGACCAACTTTCCCCAATGTTGCTCCGAAAGCCACTCTCCGCCTGTGACGGGGACATGTCGTTCATGCTCGCCGCAGAGGAAATGGACGCATTCCTCTTTGAACCCGGCGTGCCCGATCCCCAAACCTGGGGGCAGATGATGACATTAACTGTTGGTGGCATGCGAAAGAGACCAACCTGCCAGCTCGGGTTGAGACCCTTGAGCGCGGGCGCCCCTCCCATCCCAAACATGTTGGCAGACGCTGGTGTCAACTTGCTGTGTGACTGCATCCAGTGAGAGTTGTTAGAAAGTACTCATCAAATGCTGGGACACGTACGTTACTCGGGGAGGGAGAAGGCGAGTGGCCGGAGGAGCGAGTTGAGGAGCCCGAAGGCTTGCGAGAAGTGTCTTGAGGGTGAGGCGACATTGCACGAGACTGACCGACAATCAGCGACTAAAAAAACGGGATGATGGAACGGAATAAGAGAAGTCGGGAGGCAACGCACGGAAAGAGACGGTTTGGTAAAATTATAAGAGGTGTTTGCAAAACGTATTAGCTGTCAAGGCGGACGCGGGTCAGCACGAGCCAACCGAGTTGGTAGGTGGAGATTCGGCACGGTACTAGGACGCGCTGGACGGGTAGAACAATTATCGTAAACGGAACACGATGCAAGGCTAGTTGGACAGGACGCGTAAATAATGGAAAATGCGGCAGCACCGAGACTCACCTCCGGGAGATAGCGCACGGACACTCAGAAGGAGGCCAATATTAAGATAAAGGAAGCAGAAAGCAGCGCAGAAAGATGAGACGCGCCGCTGCTCAGCGAAGAGAAAAACCGAGGGTTTGGAAACTCGGTGAATGTATTGAACGGGTATTGAGTACTTGTCGCTAAATTGACAAAATTTGGTTCCGCACGAATTGACTCCGTCACCCGGCAACTCGGACGGTTCGAGTTTGACCCTGTGCTTAGTTGCGAACCAGTGTGGAGGGCATCGCGGGACTGTGACAGGAAATCGAAACCGATGCTGCACTGTGCCCAGAGGAGGATAGTGCAGTGAAAATTTGATCCCTCTGAGTAGGCTGGCTTGCCCGTCGATGGCCCTCAATTGGACACAGCACACAGCCATCGCAGGTCCCCGCCCATTCCCGATGAAATTTTTTTTTTGGCTGCATTTTTCGTCCCTCGCATTGTCTGAGCGACACCGCCAAGTGGACACAGCGATGCTTTTTTTTGCTTTTTTGTTTGGTCACGGACCATCAACGATCGAGATCACGGAAGTGCCAGTGATCGGTCATCGCTTATCTAATAGCACCCCGTTCTCGGTTCCGCCCATTCACCCTCAGTTCGGGTCACCTGTAAAGCCTGGACCAGGAACTGTGTAGTATCACCCTGGCAGGTATGAACAATATTTGCGATTACATTAATGTAGGAGAGAGCGACAGGTGATCATCGCAACGGAAAAGACGCAGTCTAACTACTTCGAAGAGTTGAAAAACCAGGATGCACGCTTGGCTGTAGTTTAATAGATCAGTATAACTCGCAACACTAATTCGAACAAGTGACTCACCACCACTGTGTAACGTCAGCACGAAAACAAATATCTTGATCAGCTACAGCAATATCAACACATGCACAAGTACTCACCCCCCCTCCTCGTTCTGCAGTCTGGCCAGCGGACTGGCAGACGACATGTTGCCTCCGCTCACTGCAGCAGGGGTTGTGGCACCAGCCACTGCGGCAGAGCCTCCACCCCCCCTGAGTGGCTTGGCGATCCGACCAAAGGACAGTGCAGGGCCACTGGACGCCTTTTGCGCTGTAGTCGCAAATCATGAGCCGCCGAAACTTTGTATGCAAAGTGTCACTTTTTTTTTGCTTACCACGTGCTTGTTCAAGCCGCTCTTTCACTGATTGCAGCTGAGCTTCGAATTTCTGGTTTTGTATTGCCAATCGACGATCAGCGTCTTGCAGAAGAGCCTCCAGGTTCTGTATCCGTTCATTGCGTGCAAGTAGTTTCCGCTCAGCTATGCCCGCTTCCTTTTTTAGCGCAGAGTTTTGGTCCACGAGCTGCAAAGATGATTCAAATGGCTATATCAGACACCTAGGGCGGCATAGGTATTTCCAAACTCACCTGTTTCTGGACTAGTGTCAACTGCTCCAAATTCCGTTCCAAAAAGGCCATCTTCTTCTGTTGAGCTTTGCTATTGCTGTTCCGAATTACGTTGTTGTAT
The DNA here is from genome assembly GCA_037178675.1 of Scleroderma bovista. Classification (NCBI taxonomy): domain Eukaryota; kingdom Fungi; phylum Basidiomycota; class Agaricomycetes; order Boletales; family Sclerodermataceae; genus Scleroderma; species Scleroderma bovista. The sequence goes on from JAYMGJ010000431.1 coordinate 17,453, forward strand.
TGCTCCCTCAGCTCGTCCAACTGAATTTCCAACTCGACGACCTGCCATGACGTTATACATTCCATATGACAAACTAGATATACACGAACCTTCTCACAGCGATTAGAAAGATCCCTCATCAGAGACTTCTTAACGGCCTCGAACTCTGCCAGCTGCACGTTGATCGCCTTCCGTGTGCGTTCAAGGTCCTGGGCGCTTTCAGCCAAGCTCTTCCCGCCCTCGATCCCAGCAGATGTAACAGCAAAAGCACGCTAAACAAGCGAATGCATGTGTAAGAGACCGACGTTGGAGTAAAAATGGATACATCCTACTTTGAGTTCCTCGTTTACGTTCTTCATGCTCTCAATAGTAGCATTCATCGAACGGAGTTCATTATTCTTCAATTCGAGCTGCTGTTTGAGGTCCGCAACTTCTGCGATGTTTGCTTCACGTCTTGCAGCATATTGTGTTTCGAGCTTGTTCTATGAAAATGACGACCATCTAAGAAGGCAATCTACCGTAACATTCACATAAAAGCATACCTTCAACTCAGCCATCGACTCTGCAATGCCGGCATTGCTGGTTTCCTCATCTTGAATGGTTTTCTCTACTCATTAATGGCGTAAACAGACAAATCAATGCATAGTCACCGGACTGACCAAGAAGCTCTTCATATTCAGCTTCAAGAGTACTCAATCGGCCCTCAAGCTCATCACGGCGACGCGTAATCATGTCATTCTCCTCTTGGCTTTGCCTTAGACGGTCAAGGGTCTCCCGCACTGTTGATTGTGCCTCGCTGAGCTGCCGCCTTGCAGCTATGACATCATCAACGGTGAGTGAGGACAGTGTTGCATCAGAGTCCACAGAATCAAGCCTAGCAAGAAGCTGGCGAAGCTGTTCATCTTTCTCCGAGAATGCCCCTTGCTAAATCGGAAATGAATGACTCTGTGTTCCTCACAAATGAGAAAGTGACCTACAGCGTCGAACTTAGCCATCATGAGGGCCATCTTCTCTTGCTTGCGCTTCTCTTTGTCTTCCGCCGACGCGTCCTTCTGTGCACTCCGGAGGTCGGTAATGATCTTCTTGAGCTCGTCGAGCTCGTTCTTGGCATCTTGGTTCTGCTCTCTAAGGATGTCAATGGTGATAATACTCTCTTTGTTGTCGTAGTCGAGACGTTCCAATTGCAAGCGAAGCTCGTTGAGCTGTGCCGACATAGACTTGTTTTCCTAAGGACAAGAAGCATTAACACACAACTCGGTCCTCATGTAGAGGTGGGCCCAACCTTGGACAAAGAAACCTCTTGCTCTTTGAGGAAAGCAAGTTCTTCCTTGAGCTCTTTGACAAGCTTCTCTGCGGCAGCAAGTGCGCTCTCCTTCTCGGCCAATTGGTCGCTGAGCTCGTTCTCCCGACGTAAAAATTCTTCTCGCTCGTCCTTCTCCAAACCGATGACTGTGGGTGTCTGAGGCCTGCTGTCGATTTCCGAACGAAGGCCCTCCAGCACTGGGTTGACAGGTGTCTGGCTTCGGGTCGTTGACGCGGATGCGGGTTTCCTCGTTGCTGCAGAGGCGTTCATCGGCTTGTCCGGTGTCGCCCACTCGCTTTGATCGACCTGTCCACCCGAGCGCCAAATAGCCAGCTCTGCTTCCAATGCCTGGATGTATGCCAGATGTCTCGTATTCGCGAGCTGTGCTTTGGACAAGAGGCCTTTGAGCTCCAAGGGGGAAAGTTCTTGGTTGACCCGCGCTGTGTTCTTGATCGACTTCGCACGGATACCGAAGCGTAAAGTGGACAGAGTCTCTGCCTCATTGTATGCTGAAGGGGAGCAGTTGATGATGAGAGTTGTCCGCGAGTTGCCACCCAAAGACTCTTGGAGGATACGGGTGAGTTTCGAATCACGGTAGGGGATGTGTTTCGTCTGAAAGCGGTAACGTATTAACGCGTAAGATATACAAAGATTAATGTGGAATCGAATGGCTACGTACCTTTGGGTCAGTGAGTGCGTTAATAACCATACCGAGTGCGGAGAGTGACTTGTTGATCTTCTTTGCTTCTTCAAGTGTTTGACCAGAAGCGCCTGTCTTGCCAACCTTTTCGGACCCAGCGAGATCGACAAGATAGAGATTACCCGACTTCTGGGCGCCCGTCTCTGTGTTCCGTTGTTGGATCGTAATTAGGAAGATTGAATGCGACCGAGAACTCTCAGCGTTCATGTCTGCAAGCCGTAGTCCATAAGCAACCACCTAGTCCTAGACATGCAAGATACTCACTTGTTGAAGTAACCACGCGCGCCGCCGCGCCCTGCCGCATGATCTCATATACTTCACGTGCGCTACTTACATAGTAATCAGACAAGTTCTTGACATATACGCCACGCGACTTCTCCTCGTGCACTTGTAAGTTGTCGTTTTGGGCTGGGACATTGATAAGCAATGTGCGATGTGCGATTAAACACGCGCTGACTTACGTGCCAACAAGTCGCGGATTCGTTCGAGATAAATCTCCATGTAAGAAACTTTGACCATATACTCTATGTGAGCATCTGATTCTACGATGGACTGGAATATTTGTTCTGTGATGCGAGGTATAATTCCTTTCAATTCCTCTGAGTCTATATCCGCTCCCTAAGTATGAATGAGGATAAGAGTCAGAGGCAAGAAATGTGCGACTTGCCATCATGGTGAAGGTCTTCCCACTACCAGTTTGACCGTATGCAAAAACCGTGCCGTTATAACCATCGAGGACATCTATGGAGTGTGTTGGTCATCCGCATGAAGTTGTGGCAGGATATTGTGTTCGGACGATGGGACCATTGGCATATCGGAATCGTGCTCACCTTTGACGATACTATCCAGACGTAAAAACGCGTTAGTGGCCTCAATGCAGGCACGGGATGATAGCGCAAACTCACTCCTTGACACCGTAATCAAAAACTTGGTGTTGCTTCGTAACCATTGGAAAGACCCTATCAAAGGTAAATCCATCCTTCTCCGGCCCAGACACGGTTTGCGAGTTGCGCATCATCACCGTTTGGAGATTGTCATCGAAAGCCACGATGATCTCGCCGCCCTCTCTCAACTCGAGAGCATTTGGCGGTCGAAACCTATTTCAATTTGCAACATATCAGACACCAAAGAACCACTGCGCGGGTGATTCGTTGATCGTACCGACAGACGACCTTGATGTTAGTTGAGGACGCCATGGTGAGCGATCCGTTTGAAACGCGGGAAATAGGCTAATGAGCGTGTTGCGACCAGCACACTAGGTATACAGCTGTTTACGATGGCCTGGTTGTGCTGGTCGTTACCAGAGCTATTCAAGGAGAGTTCACTGTACTTATGTAACGAGTGTCGCGGTCAAAGGGCAGCCAAGCGAGCAAGCGATTGCCTATTCGAGCAGTGGCTGAAGACTAGGGCTATTTACACAAGGCTACAATTACTTTTATCCCTCATCGTCGCTGCCAACTGAAGGAGGGGCGACAGGGGCGAGTCTACTGGAGGAAGCGACCGGGCGTCGGTGGCCTTGTGTGTCTTTCTGTGCAGCATCCGCAGCGTCTATCCATTCCGAGTAGATATCGACCGCTTCAGTTAGGTCTACAGCGGAGTGTATTAGGTTGTCGATAGATCATGCGAGTGGACACATACGATTGGTTTTACTCTGATATCGCTGGTCGCACACCCTGCAGACCAGCTGGGCTATTCCTTCCTTTCTATCAATGCGGACGGTCACCGACTTGTCGTGATGGCAGAACAAACATGTGAATGCAGTGTCTGGCACTGGCATAAGCCATGAGCCAGTGCAAGATACCCTCGCATACCTAAGGGCTGCCTTCTCCTCGCAGCGCTGGGTGCGCCCGGCTTTCTCGACGACTTCTTGCGTTTGCCCATGGCGTCCTCGAGTAAACGCAACTCCCGTGCTCCTGTGCAAGTGGGATGTAGATATTCCCACGCATCCACGTGATCTCGTCGCGTATCTCGTCGCGCTCTTCCACAAACCCACTGAGACCTTAGATAGTGATGGCCTCCCGTCGTCCTGCCAGTTCAAGGTCGAGACAGAACCCTTTGCCGGTATCAAGACCGCGCGCAGCGACAAACCCAGCATCGCCTACGCACCATCATCCTCAAACTTACTCCGAACCTGTCCCACAAATCAAACCTACAAGACCACAGCCCGAAGACGGAGAAACCCACATCCAAGTGGTTATTCGATGCAGAAGACGGTCGGAACGCGAGATACGGGAGAATTCGCCCATCATTGTCAACGCAAACGGGCCCCGGAGTCATGAGATCACAATCGAGACTTCCCCTCCGGTATCTAGTTTGGGTGTCGTAACCCTGCCGCCTACTCGCACCTACCCCTTCGACCTCGTCTTCGGGCCTGAAGCTGACCAGGCTATGCTATACCACGATGTCGTCAGTCCCCTATTGGACCAAGTAGTTATGGGATACAATTGTACCCTATTTGCATACGGGCAAACGGGTACCGGAAAGACGTGTGTTTCCTCTACTTCGTATGGTTGTAAATCTGACCCAGGATAGATACACAATGCAGGGCGATCTTACACCCACGCCCATGGGTAATCCCTCTGCACAGGCTGGCATGATACCAAGGACTTTATTTCGCCTCTTTCACAAGTTAGAATCCTCCGTCGCGGACTATAGCGTTAAAATATCATTCGTGGAGCTTTACAATGAAGAGCTCAGAGATCTTCTTGCAAGTGAAATGTCCGCTCCAGCTGGATCGGCGCAACCAATGGGCAAGGGAGGCACCGCTGATAATCAGGGTGCTCTCAAGATTTTCGACGACTCTAGCAAGAGAGGCATTTTTATCCAAGGGCTGGAAGAAATTCCTGTCAAGGATGCAAAGGACGCGTTGGCCCTTCTCACCAAAGGAAGTCATCGCAGGCAAGTCGCAGCCACGAAATTCAACGACCACTCCAGTCGGTCCCATTCCGTGTTCTCCATCACGGTCCATACGAAAGAGACGTCGACTATGGGGGACGACCTCTTGAAGGTTGGTAAATTCAACCTCGTAGATCTCGCCGGGTCGGAAAACATTGGGCGGTCGGGGGCAGAGAACAAAAGGGCAAGGGAAGCTGGTATGATCAACCAAAGTCTGCTGACACTCGGGCGTGTCATCAATGCTCTTGTCGATCGTTCCCCTCATGTTCCATATCGGTAAGTTGCCAACGAGTTGGCATTCGTGTCTGTATCTTTCTAAGGAACTCATTACAGCGAGTCCAAGCTCACCCGCCTTTTGCAAGACTCGCTCGGCGGCCGCACAAAGACGTGCATAATCGCTACTATCTCCCCCGCTCGCTCCAATATGGAAGAAACCCTGTCCACTTTAGACTATGCGATCCGCGCAAAGTCGATCCGCAACAAGCCCGAAGTTAATCAACGCATGACGCGTAACTCGCTTCTCAAGGAATATGTTGCTGAAATCGAGCGGCTCAAGGCGGACGTTCTTGCTGCCAGGGAGAAAAACGGCATTTTTTTCTCCGAGGAAACATGGAACCAAATGACAGTAGAACAGGAGCTCCGCCAAACAGAAGTAGAGGAGTCGAAGAAGCAAGTGGATATCCTCGAGAGTCAGTTGAGAAGCGTTCGGGAAGAGTTCGAACAAAGCATTGCATTATTGATGAAACGCGACGGTGAGCTCAAACAGACGAAAGAAAAGTTGAAAGAGACGGAGGGTGAGCTCGAAGTCAGAGAAGGACAACTACGACAGGTTAAAGGCGCACTGGAGGAAGAAATGGTCGTTCGACAAGCATACCAGGTCAATGAAAGTAAGCTGGACGGTGTCGCATGTGGGCTGAAGCAAGTTGCCTCGGAAAGTATCGATGATGTCGCCGCGCTCTTCGACAAGATTCGTAGGTTCTGTGATTTACATATACTCTCGTTTCTGACCGAATTCCATAGAGCGGAAATCGAAGTCATTTACCTCCAATATCAGGGCAGTATCTCACCATGGGAAATCAATATCTGCAGAAGTGCAGGCACTCTCGACTAAATTAGATGAATTTATCAAAACAGCGGATCACAGTACTCAAAATCTCCGAGCAGAAGCGAAAATATACCATACTAAGGAACTCGAAATCCTAACAAGTCACTCCGAGCGTATTGATCAGGAATTACAACGCGTACAGAACTCTTTGCGAATAATTAACGCCAAGGATGATGTATCTGCTGAGGCGTTGGGAATCCTGCACAACGCCGTGAAGGAATCCCAAGAAGCTCTGAAGAACTCTTTCGCAGCGTGGTCAGACAGTCTGCGCACGAGCTCACAGACACTCTCCGAACAGCTTTACACCGCAAATCAAGGGAACTTTACTGCAGTGCGTACAGATCAAATATTTCGGTTTCTTCGCTTACCACACCCTAAGGTCGAAACAGCCTTGAAGGCCTTGGGTTCCCTAATGGATGCACTTCTCAGCGAGGCACTGGCCTTCGCCAAGGCAGAAGCGGAGTCGGCTTTGCAAGCCAAAACCCTCATTGACCAAATGTCCCGCGCTGAAATCGCTCGTCTGCAAGCTCAAAACACCGCGCTTCTCCAAACCCTTGAGGTTGAGAAAGTGAAATCTGAAAAGGCCAAAGACGAGCTTGTACAACGAGTATCAGGACTTTTGGGAGACTATGTCACATCACGCGATCTGGAGCTGCGAGAGGCATTTGGCGCCATTACGAAAGAGAACGCAAAAACCGAAGAAGTTGTCAGCTCGTTCAGCCAGAAGCATGAACGATTGATGAATGATACAGCCGTTCGCGGTGCCGAGTTGTCTGCGTCATTCCAACGGAGGACCGTCGAGTGTAAAAGGACTCGTGATGGGGCCATTAAGGTAAGGAATAGCTTCCTTGTCCAAGCTAATGTTTATCGTCTATGACTAGGCCCTTGGCTCGGCTCAAGCGGCATTCAAGGATGGGCTTGGCGCAATGCAAGGATCGCTTGCCACTACGACAACGACTTATTGCGGAGAGTTGCAACGGCATGGGCAGTCGTTGCAAGCTTCGTTCAGTAGTGGCCTTGATAGATACAACCGTGCAAAACGGGCCCGCATTGAGAGTACGAACACCGTGGTCACCGATATCCAGAGCGGGCTGCGGCATTTCCAACGAGGGATGGCGTCTAGCTCGCGAAACACGGAAAGTTTTGTCTCTCGGGTGGTTTCGGAGGTAAATAGTTGCTCAATGCTCCATGGATGTGGTGTGAACGTTTTGACGAATTTTCAGAGTACGAATTTGGCAAATTCAGTAGATCTCCATCGCGGTGTAGTCTCTACTGGATTGAACGCACTGCAGGACACTGCACGATCGCTGCTTGACCAAGGGACACGAGAAGACGTTCCCACTGGCATGACACCGCGCAAACGTGTATGGGAATATATTGACAAGTGGGAATTGACGAAAGGCCGCGACGCCCTTCTCCAGTCCTGCAAGCAGGGCCAGGGCCATTCGATGGCAAGTGCCTCGGCGACACCGATGTCTGAAACCTCCTCGCTCTCTGAGGTAAACGAAGAGATTGGCGAGGATTGGGCGGGAGACGAAAATGAACCCCCGCCCGGGGAAGGAACACCAAAAGCGCCGAAGGATCGTCCCATCGTTTCCTTGTCATTATCAACATCATCGTCTGCAGCATTCGCTGCACCCCCTGAACTGTTACCTATGCTGAAGAAGAATGCAACGGCGAAATCAGGATTACCGACTATGGCAGCATTAGCAGATCGCCCAACGAACATCCTTGGTCCACGGGGCTCAAGAAGGGTTAGATAGAAACATTCTTGACCTATTATCCTTATTTTAATTTTTTGTATTTTTCTCTTTCCCTTTCATTATGTAATCAATGCTCTAGCAGTTTGTCTCCGACGTTCACAACTGATCCGCAGAAGTTGACACGATGGCCGCAGGGTTGAAGAGTTCGCTCCTTTCGCTCTCTGCGTCTGACGAGTCTAACCATTGAGTTCGCACAACAGCCGTCATTTTACTATCTTTCGTTCTCGCTGTTGGATTCCTACTCATCATCCTCTCATGTGCTCTCTGGACCAACTGGCTTCCTCTGTTGGTTGGTGAGTACTCTTTCGCTGTTATCCGGACTTGTCTCATGATCCAGATTAGCCTTGACGTTTGTGTTGGCACCCTTACCGAATGCGCTGTTCGCTCACTGCGGAGGGGATGAGTTCTCCTCATACGAAACGGGCTCTGTGGCAGTGGATCTGGGACGCTTTATAACAGCTACCATCGTCGTCACAGGCTTTGCGCTTCCCATCGTCCTAGCACATTCAGAAGTTATCAAACCAGCCGCTTGCATAATGTCAATATTTGGCGGAGGGTAGGCACCCAATTCATCCCCTCCCTCTATCAATACTCAATAGGTTTTCCCCTAGATTGGTATACAGCACCATCCTCACATATACCGCAGCATTCAGACAAGACGACTCAGAATATGATTGAGAATACTGTAACAGCGCATATGTACTGTTGTTGCATTAGCAGGGCTATACTTATCTATCCGAGGATTGTTTCTTACACCATCAGGAGGTCAATATTACAGAAAGCTGGAATACATTACAAGGAAGTTCGGTTATCCATGGGCGCTGATGACTGCCTGAGGATCTGTTTCGGGCTGACAAACCCGAGCGGTGACGATATTCACCATTCGCGTCAATAGCGTAACTTTTGGGAAAAGAGTGTTGTAGGTCTGCGTATGGCTATCTTTGACTTTGTCGATGAGCTCCCGCCGGATTTCGAGAAGTAGAGGTGTAAACCTCTCGCGCAAGATGTGAACTACCTCATTGTCGAGTGACTCGATGATAAACTCTGATGAAAGCTTGGCATCGGCAGGAGAGGGAGATTGTGAGATGTAGGCCTGCAGGGCAACATTCAGTGCTTGGACTTCTTTGTTTATTATCGCTGGATCCGCCGACTCCGCTTTAGCGGTAAGCTGCAGAATATGACATCAAACACTGGTAATATTGCACGCAGAAGGTACCTACCTCCTCAACGGCAGATTTGAGCTCTGCGTTGTCCGCTTGGAAACTACTACACACTCGCTCGAGCTCATGGCGCTGAATGATTAGCGCTGCTACCTCTTCCGCCAGCTGCCCAACTTCATTCCCCGTAGATTGGATGTTTTGCATGAGCACCGAGTGGCGTGCATCCACGACGGCCTCGATGTCAGCCCGAGAGACTTGAATCTCCTCCACTGGTGAGAAGAACCCTTCCTCCTCTAATCTTTCGTTTATGCGGAGTTCCACCTCGTCCTGGACAATATGATGGCGCTGGTTGATATGGTTTTCTAGATCTGACACATGGCGGCTCAACCCCGTCAGTTGCTCACGAAAAGCTTCCAATTCTGGGGTGGGGTAGCTGGCACTACTGCTAGGAGCTTCTGCCTCCTCCGACACGCGTCTCCGTTTGGGGGGTCGTTCAGTGTCGTGAGATGCCTCGGATGTACTGCCCGTGGCAACGCCATGAGCACCGAGTAACACATTGCAGCTGGACTGAAGGGCCTCCAAAGAAGTTTTTACTTCTGACACGTGCTTTTTTACATCTGTAAACGTCTTTTCGAGATTTTGGAGTTCGCTTGCTTTGATAGCAGGCCAAAACTCGGTCCCCATAAGACGCTGTATGTTCTCGTTTATCTCTTTACGCTTCGTTTCTAGTTGGAGTTCAAGAGCGGTTCTCTGGCCATTTACGCGCGCCTTGTCCTCTTCAGGGAGGTCGGCAACGCGCGAAGACTGGCTGAGTAGTTTTATGTTTTCGAGGTCTTTTTCGATTTTTGTATAGTCACGACGAGATGTTATGGAGGCGAACATCAGGCTAACCAGATGAATAAGTATCCGATAGGGGAAGATAAGGTTACGAGACATACTCGACCCGGTCGTGCCATACCCTCCGCTGTTCATCCAGAGATAGTTTTTCGAAGCCACCCTTGGATGATGACTGTGGATGGGACGCGAAAGCGGGTACAGTGGGCATGGAGGGAACCAGGGGAGGCCGTGGCTGCTCTGAATAGCGGCGAGAAGGCTCTAGCGGGCTAGATGTGTGGGAGGGACGGGACCCGGGCTTGCTATCTGGTTTGATATAGTGGGGTGACGCTTTTCGACTGTCACCCGATGCTGATGGTCGACGAGGATCTCTGACATCCTCTGAATATCGCTTGCGTGGTGCGGTGCGAGAGTCGGAAGGAGTGGATGGGCCAGGCGAGCGCGAGCGTCGCCTGGAGCTTCCCATCTCGACGTCGGCGGGTTTTCTTGGACTGAGAGGAGGCTTGGAGCGGGAGGCTTGAGCACGGGAATCGCGGCGTGAGCTGGGAAGCTCGTCGTACGAATTCCGTCTCCGGTCGGGTTCCCCGTCAACGAGTGCGTAGTAGTAGTGGGTATCGTCGTCGGCAACTACGCCGTTTCGAGGGGGAAAGGAGAGTTTTGCTGATCTCCACTCTGGATCTTCTGGGTGTACAAAGTGGCAGGAATCAGCATCCCTGGGACAGCCTTTCGTCCTGTCCTTGAGTAATCTTGGGCGACCGTAGTCATCGAACAGCTGTTCATTGAAATGCCGTCAATGATTTATTCTTTGTTCTCTCATGCCGACACGGGGCAGACATACGTTGCAGCGTTTTTCTTTGTACACTTTCGCCATCTCCGAGCAGTCAGTTCTTCAGTCAGCACAACGGCGATAAAGGGGTCGTGAGGAGATGCGAGGGTGTCGATTCAACAAATAGCTACGAATGGAAACTTGTATATATTCTAATTATAATACGGTTAGCCTTTCGTCACTCCCGCGGAGCAGTGCGCGAAAGTTCCTGCGAGTCGAGCCATCGCGAAACGCCTTCGACCATGTTCATCGCAGGCTCCATCGTCTGCCACATCACCCTGAATAGTTCCGTCTGCTTGCGGTTCGACGCCTCGACCATCGTGTCCCCCATCGCCCTGATAGTAGGCCCAATTTCCTGCTCATAGAATTTACGGACCATGGCATCAAGTGCGGGTCGCAGCTCCTCAACAGTCTCCTCTGCGGATGCCGCAGGCTCGGGGAGTGGACGACGCATCAGTTCGTCCACGTCTGCTTGTAACTTTTCTTTTTCTCGCCGGAGCTCTTCTGTGGCAGCGTATTGTGCCTGCAACTACATGGAGTGTGTGAGAATGACACGAGTATCAACAGCAAGGACCAACCTTGGAAAGGGTTTCCCGATACGCTATATTTTCTTTCTTCAACTGGTCAAGTGTGCTTGCGAGCTGGGCATTTCCGACAATCAGACTGCGAATATCCTCGATAGCCTTCGGCAACTTCGCTTCCACCTGTTGCCACTGGTTAACACTCTCTTCGAGCTTTTGGAGACATTCCGGAGGAATGACAATTTGTGGGGGAGACTCTTGGGCCATTCTCTGCGCCTCTTGCTTGCGAGCCTCGCGTAGCTCAGCCACCTTACTATCAAACACCTTGTCCACCGTGTCCCTGATGGAGTCCGACGCATGGGTCACTGCAAATTCGGTTTCCATTTGTTCAACAATTTCCCCCATTTCGTCCACCCGACGCTGTAGAATCTCCCATTCATCTTTGGGAGGCGACAGTCCCTCTTCCACCTGCATGGGAGAAACGTGACGCATTGAAATGTCACGACTTTTCAAATCTTCAATGACGGTGGAAATCTGGCTCGCGAACGCCTTGGACTCCGCAATGAACCTGTTAGTCTCCTCGCTGACATTGTACCGCTGGCCAAGATCGATGCTGGACATGTTGGATTGATGATATTCCACAAGAGATGTAAGGGCTGTGTTTAGCTTGTCCCGTTGAGTAAAGTACTCTTTGTCGAATTCACCACGTTTTGCTTCCAGGATGTCGATCCCTTTGTCGCCAATGCGAGAGTAACACGAGGACTTTTGGGTGCGATACCAACGATCACGGTTAATCTCTGCCTCGGAGAGATGGAATCTTGCTCTGACAGCACGTTCCCAAGTCCTGGAATGCATATTAGTACGAAGATTTGGGGTAAAAACTGTTTAGCGTACCTGATATATTCCTTAAAAATGTCGTATTTTTCGTCCGGCACCTCGCGCTTTCTTTTTGAGCGAGGATTGGGTAGAGACGCGACAGCAGGGGTTAAGGGGGTATCGCCTTGCTCGGTCGTTGAATACGATCTAGCCGGAGGCGGTGGCATACTTGGGTTTTCCGTTGTCTTGCCTTGGAGGGCAGTAGAAGTAGTGTCAGACATATTGGTGTCCAGAGGAGGTAAGGACTTTGAGCCTGAGAAGCTCCCGCCCCACTTCGTTTTCGCACCCAAGGGAACCTGATTGGTCCCCGTCATCGTTCGAGAAGGGCGTTTGTCAAGACGGAGCGAGGTGGGAAAGTCTGCTCGCCCCTTCTCTTTGTCGATGGCGTCGACCTTTGGTGCCCCACATTGATCACCTTCTGTCGTCTCAGATCCCCAGGCAGTGCCGTATGGGACTGGGGATGCACGGGATGCAGATCGCGGAGGTCGTGGTTTCTCGGAGCCACCGACATTCCAACCAGACGCAGACTGCTCCCAACCGGAGGCGGTTTGCCCCCAACCGGGCGCGGACTGCTCCCAACTAGATGTGGACTGCCCCCACCCAGATGTGGGCTGCTCCGAACCAGACGCGGGCTGCCCCCACCCAGAGCCTGACTCAGGCTTGCTGCTCTCAGCTGAGCCCCATCCCACAGCATTTCCCCAGGAGGACCCACCAGATTCTTCACCGGTGTTCCAACCGCGATTCGAGGTGCCAGGTGACGCATCTTCCGTGGGCGTGTCCCATTTAATACTTGTCCCCCATCCGCCTCCCCAGGAGTTTTCAGAGGCCTTTTCAGGCGGGGCGCCCGTATCCCAGCCACTGTCGCCACTGCTGCCCTTATCCCAGCCACCACCGCCTCCCTTGTCCCAACCGCCACCGCCACCGCCCCTACCCCCTGACGTGCCCCAACCGGATGATGAAGGAGCGCCTGAGAAGGAGTCGCCCTTGGTCTTTGTGCCAAATATTCCTGCTTCACCAAAGCCACGAGAGGCACCACCCCCCTTTGGGCCCTTGGGGTACATGATGCGAGGCAGAGGAGCGCTTGCCCAGCCTGGGTCGGTGGGGTGGACAAACAGGCAGCCTCCTGATTTGGCCCTTCGACAGCCACCGTCCTTTGGTTCGCCAGATTCTGTGTAGAACTGTGGTGTAGATCAGTATGTAGAATGAATAGATGATAACTCGCGGTGACAACATCGTACAAGAGTGGGAAGAGTGAAAATACTTTCCTTGCATTTGATATTGGGCATCTTACAATCAGCGGATGGTTTCGTTGAAGAGACAGGAAACCTCCAGCGAGAGACCCTTTGTGTTATTCCGCGCGCGCGGGGTTCGATCGACACATTGTTTCGTAGGAAAATATTTACATTGGCCACATAATAAATTTCGGAGGTAATAGCTAATCTACATACTCGACAAGATCGGTCGTAGCTAGAGAAAGAAAAACCGTTTCAATGCGTAAGTATCAAAAAAGTCCGTGCAGCCGTTGGTTGTCGTGTCGCGTCGGAGAGGAAAAGGTGAGAGGTAGTACGGAAGCACACGGCTCAGAATGAAATAAAAAGAAGTCAAGGCGCCAGCGATGAATGAGCAAGAACTTAGAGTTACGATTAGTAAAAAGAAAACGCCGCTTGATCCCAAACCCATTGTTCACCACAACCAGCCACGAGAGGAAGGCCTCCTGCTGCTCGGGCGGGGCTTGCGCTTGACAACATGGCCTTCTTCTTCTTCGTACTCCTCCACCTCATACTCCACCTCCTCTCTCAGTGGCTCTTTTATAATTTCCTCCTCTATGGTGATAGCAGTGGTACGCGGGATCGCGGTGGAGAACGGAGACGAAACGACATTGGGGGTAGGGGAAGCGGCACGACGAGTGTTCGCAGGTGGGGGGACCGTCACAGTGTGTGGAGGAAGGGTTTCATATTGAATAATAGTTTTGGTTTCGGTTTCGGCAATAACGAGTGGAGGAAGCTCCTGGATAAAGGAACAAGCAGTCAGTAAACATGTTCGTGTTTGTGACGAGAACGACCAGTCGGCAACATAAAATAAATAATTAAAGAGAAAATGGACACGCGAGTGTTTTTTTTTTTGCCTTTAGCAAGCATCACGTGTCGATCGCGCCCAAGTTCGATCGCGTTGCCGAGTCAATCACCAACTGGTCGTCCCCTTCACGCAAAGACAAGGGGGACGAAGAAAAACCGTTGTCCCCCAAGCCCGGACGAAGGAGGGGGATACGAACTGTACAGTATGGCGTGAAAGGTATTTTTTCCACTTTTAATGGAATAAACACCCCCCTTCGTCTCAGAGCTCGGGACGGCGTAGAGCTGAGGCAGGCTGTTGTACCTTGAGTTTCCGCTTCGGACCCGGTTGCTCATAGTAGACTTCTTCCTCGACAGCGGCACCGTCACTGTTGATGAGACTGTAGAAGACGATCAGAATGTTGACAGTTATATCCCGAGTGTATACTGACACAAGTTGTTCCATGATCCAGGCTTCGCGCCTCGAGGCGTCATGTTCTCTGCGGTTAACGCTCTCCTCGCGACGAGTGATTTCGCGTTCGCGCTCGGCCACTTTGAGTTCGCGCTCAAGAGTCTCCTCTGCTCGGTTGTTTGCCTCCTTCCACCAGCCAGGGGGAACGAGTTCCTGCTCCTTGACGACCTCCTTGATGATGGTCTGAGCGGGAGGAATATCTACGATGGTCTGGGTTGAGCAAGGAGGACAGGAAGGGATGACACCGCCGGGTGCGCCGACGAGAAGCTCAGCCTCACGGCGGGCAACTTCAGCCTCACGCATAGCAACGTCGCGCTCGCGGGTGACCAGGACTTGAGAGCGTTTGGGGTTGAGGTAACCCCAAATGCCCGTGGCGGCTTCGTCTTTTCCTGCTCCCGCTACGCCGCCAGAGGTTGCCGGGAGGGAAAGCATGACGGCGAGAACGGCGAGGACCAATGAAAGGACAAGAAGGAGTGTAGTGGAAGAAATGGTACGGTGGTGGTGGTGTCGCTCTGAACGGTGACGGTGTTCACGCTCACGCTCACGTTCGCGTTCGCGGTCACGGTCGTGGTGGGAAGATGAAGGGACAGCCATCCTTGGTGACGCTTGGTGTCGAACGCTAACCGAATGGGATGGCGATATGGATGTTGCTCGTGTCTGAGACGTGGTGGTAAGACGGAGAGTGGAAATGGTTCGTATGAAGGGTCGTAAGGAGGAGGATGAGAGAAAGAAAAGCGAAAAAAGAACCAGACCTTTTCATTGTTCAAGTTTGCCATTTTAGGAAGTCTTATTTGTACTCGAACAGAAACCAAATATCACCACGTGACCGCGTATGGACCGTTTCCTCGACAAGGTGTGTCCACCCACAGCACGAGCATGGCACCCACTGACGGCAGCAGACGTCGGTCATCGTGACCACCCTGGCACTCGCCGCCTGTCTACACACCCGCTCAGCAGGGGTCCTCTACTTTGGAGCAGGTTCGATTGCGTGCGCAGCGACGGCCAAGTTGATCAAACAGGTGATCAGACAGGCGAGACCAGCTCACGGGAGGAAAGTTTCCTATGGGTAAGTCCTCGCACGTGGGTATGTACGACGCACCTGCCGACCCCTCAGTAGCATGCCAAGTACACATTCCTCCAGCTGCACCTTCTTTGCGGCATATGCTACTCTCGCTAGTCTTTACCTTCCGGTTCATCCGCGTCTGCACCCTGCCGCTGTCTATGCCCCTCTTGTGATGGTCCCCTGGGCCACCCTCATTGTGCTCTCCCGTGTCTGGCTCGGATATCATACCTGGCCCCAAGTTGCAGTGGGGACTGCGTTGGGCGTCGTTTTTGCCAGTGTGTGGTTCAGGCTGTGGATAGAGGATGCAGGCAGTGTGAGGACCCTTGGGAGTATGCTGGAGGGCTGGTTAGACGACTGGTTAAAGCGAATTTGGTAGCGCTAGATACCCCGAGGGATCATTGGATACCCGATACGCACGAGGACGCCGACATTGGTCGCAGTGACAACGCCGTAGACATATGTCATTGCGATATGACATACATGGTCCACCCAGATAGCCAGATTCCATACATGCAAGCCCTCTGTACTTGAATTCAACAGCAACGTTGACCGATTTGGTAAGCCACATCTCGCTGCTGCTTACTCCTATCGTCCTTGTTTTCCCCCATTGCAACACAACAATGGAGAAGGGTGCCCCCAGGCTGAAAATCCCCCCTGAGCTCCTAGACGACGTCAAAGCCTGGAATGAAGACGATGTCGAGCTTTTTCTGGCAGAAAATAAAAAGGCGTATCGTATTAAAGAGGTCCACATACAAGCCATCAAAGATCAGGAACTCTGTGGCAACAACCTGCTCCACTTTGAACTCCAACATTTTCGTGATTGTGGAGTTCCTCTGGGGCCAGCAGCTAATATATTTGACCTTGTTACGGAGCTGAAGATAGCCAAGAGGCTCGTGTTGCCTGGTACGTGAGACTCGGATTCTGTTCCTTTCCGTGGCTGATGATTTCATTAGTACGAACAAAGCGTGAAGCAACCCCCTTGAATGATGGTCGTATCAAACGGTCAAAGCCTGTGCGATTCGCGCCTTCATCACTTGGTCAGACAGGCATCTACCAGCCCATGCAAAAAGACCCGCAGGAAAAGATTTTAGATGATCGACCAAGCGAAGATAATGACATCCCTCCAATTTCCCTATTATATGACGGATTCGGTCGATTTCTCGACATTTTCGCAGGCGACACGAACGTTGAGGGCATCCATGATGTGAAGGTCTCCGAGCTTCAATTTGCTGTTGACGAATTTGCGCAGTTGATGTGTGGATTCTTCGACGTTGAATCCCAGATGAGGGATAAAGGCCTTTTCGCACTTAACAAAATCTTTGCCGCAAGGAAGGACGGCTCTGGTCCAACACTTGCGGCAGGAGCCATTGGTCCTGCAATGACGGATGGGCATTATACTGGTCCCCACGGTGTGGTGACCATGATCTCTGGATTCAAGAATGACATTACTGGTATCGCTACGATTCCTGAGGTTGAGCTCGTTGGATACTTTGCTCATTCTTTCTCTGAGGAATTAGACAAGCACTCAAGGCTGGATGGATGGAGGGTGCCCGGACTCGGTATTACCATCGTTGGTATGGGCTGAATGCTGGTTGATTCCATTTTATGCTGATTGTTCTCGTCCAGGGCCGGATGTCAAATTCTATGCTATGCTGAGTCTTGATACCCAGTTTCGACTTGTTAGTCTTACCCCAGCCTTATCGTGCATCCGCTCAGCATCAGAAGGGCGTGATCGCGATGCCCTTTATCGAGCCTTTACGGCTGCCTCGGTTCTCCATGCTCATATCCTCAAAGACTCACCTCATCACCAGGTCCTTATGGGAGCATTTCACAACATTCGCCTCCCCGGCGTTTCCAAGCTTCTTAGGTGGCGAAACACAGATACCGAGTCTGATAATTACCTTGCATTTCAAATCCAAGGGATCGTTGAGGGTCAGCGCAATCGGCATTTATATGTGGCGACGATGCACAACGAGGAAAGCATTCTTGTCAAGTTCGTACGTCAATACTGCCCCGAGTTGCATGACATCTGCGCTCTATCTGGCCATGCCCCCGCCTTACTTGCATATGAACGTCTCCCTGGCGGCTGGTATGGTGTCGCGATGGAGTATGTGTTTGACGCAGTCCCCATCATCATGCATGATTGTATCGAGAAGCACTTTGAATGTTGGAAGGCCGATTTGCAAGGGCTCGTTACCACGTTTCACAATCAGGGCTTTGTCCATGGCGATTTACGTGATGTGAATGTTCTCAGTGGAGATGATGGTTGTGTGAAGTTGGTTGACTTTGATTGGGGAGGCAGAGATGGGGAGGTGTCGTATCCTACGCCCAGGCTTAACGAAGAGCTGGTTAATGGACGGGCTTCCAAAGACCTGAGGATCTCAAAAGCGGATGATTGGCGAATCTTGGGTCATACATTGGCAAAGATGTCGGCACAAATCTCTCATCTGTAGTTCTTCCTGTATCCAAACATCGTATATGAAGGAGTAGGACTCTACGGATTCCTTGACTACGTACTCAGCTGGACGGAAATCTTGACTCGTGGTTCGGGAAGCTGTGGTTGTGCTTGACTGAATAGCGCTCTCATCCAGGCACTGGAACTGCTCTGGACTCTGAATTGATTAGAGTCGCGTGACTGACGCGTAACGCGTAACATGTGACAAGCCTCACGCTGAACGAGAGTCTCCCTTTGACCCTTTCGACGATGAGCCTTCTGCGCAAGTTGGCACAGACCAACGCCGCAAATATCCAAGGCTCGCCCGGGTCACCATCTCCTCGTCCCACAAGCAGCAGCGGTACACAAACACCGGTCACACCCAGAACTCGTGTTTCCTATGTCAACTCTCCGTCTGCCACGCCTTCCATCTCCTCCTCGATTCCCTTTGATTGGGAGGCAGCACGCTCAAGGAGGCCTCCGCCGTATGGCAGTCCATTCAGTGGGAAACGAAAAACTCGCATGAGTACAGTTGGGACAGGCATGGCCACTCCCAAGAGAGTCATCCGGAAGAAAGGATTCACAGAACGGTGGGTCTCCATTGGAAAGCGACATACCTTCCGTTGGCTCACTGAGTCGTAGGATCTCGGAGATACCCTCTCGAATCATGTTTGAAATATCGCTCTTTCCCCACAACGTTCCCTTACCCGCTCCCAAGACGAGTGCGTGGCTGGTTGGCACCTCGATGCACCTGCTCCATTTCTGTGTCCGTGTTGCCCGAGTGCGTGCGACGTCGGAGTCAGACCTAGGCTGGGAGGATCTTTATTGGGAGCGCACACAGCAAAGCTGGTTCGACTGGGTGGGTTGCCATCTGCATGCCAAATCCTACCGGGATTTAATTCATATTCTAGACCGTGCCGACAACGTGCCTGCTGTTGATCGCATCCACGTTGAATGGCGTGCACTTGTTTACGCAAACGCGCACATACAGACTCCATATGCGGACCAAAGCGGATCCGGTGTCCTCACCGCACACGACGTTCGTGCCATCTCCAAAGCGGGACCCGTCGCCGGTGACGGAAGAGCCAGAGCCGCGATCGACGTCGAAGAGAATGTTGGGTCTTCTGGGGTCGATCTTGACTCTTTTCTGGCGTGGGCTGGTTTGTGCTGTGCGATTCCTTTTGGGGATCTCGTCTGCGAGGCCATCCACATCCTCGCCGCCACGTGGTGCACCGGCAGAAGAGATCCAGCAGCTGGAAGTGTGGACGCCTGGTGAGTTCGAGCGAATGCTGATGACACTGTACTCTCCGGTGCACGCGGTGTTGTGGATCTGCACGGACGGCACCAACTGGGTGCTGATGTGCGCGGTGATGGTGGTGGTGGGGATCCAGATGGGTGCGCTGAGCGAGGCATATGAGGGGCTGGTGAAGGACCGGGCGATTCTCGCGGCGGAAGTGATGCACGAGTACAATGAGAGCGTGAGTGATTGGCTGCCGAGTGTGCGGGTCGAGTGGCTGATGCCCTTGGGCCCAGTTTGTGTATCCTCGCGTGAACCCCTTGAGACGCGACGCCGCTGTCATGACGCACCAGTCAGAGATGGTCGATATCTGGGAGGGCTAAGCTCGGACCGAGTCTTTAATCTACGAATGTTCTGTCACTAGTTCACTAATCGGGATCACCCCCCCCCTTTGGGGGTCTGTGCCTTTCGGCGGAATATCGGCTTAGTCATATGTCAGCCCAGCTTCAGAAAATCTTATCAACGTTGCGACTTGTCTGCTTGCCAGCTGTCGCCTTCTCCCCCCGGACGACGCCATCACAGTTGAGTTTGTCGCCATCCTAGATTTCATGGCACCCTTGAACCTCCAAGGCCTCAACGTCGTCCACACCTCCTCAGACGCTGCCCAGGCAGACCTCCAGGACTCGCTCGTCTCCCCCTTCCCCGACTTTTCTGCCCATCTCGATCTCTGGACCAATCTCACCTTCGATACCTCTGACGACGCCCTCATCCATCAGAGACTCAGGAGAAAGTCTTCAGACACTTTCGACGACGACACCCGGTCCCCTCCTCCTCTCGATCCCCCCACTCATGACAGCCATGAGAACGCTGGACCGCCCGCGCCCGTGCAGGTGAATCACCAGGCGGATCCCAACATGCCAGCGCTCCAATTTGACCTCAATACCCTCCTCACCACCTTTGGTGTCAACCCATTCATGGTCCAGCCAGGCCCCTCCCAGCACCAGCACCAGCAACAGCAGCACCCTCCTTCTCTTCCACAGGCGCCAGCCAACATGCCTTCTCTGGCACAACTGTTCGCCATGCACACGGCACAAGGGGGCGCACTTAACATTCCTCCCCCCCCTCCGCCTGTTATCCCTGCCCAGCCAGCATCTCACATGTCACCATCTCCGGCGCCCTCTGTCGTTGCGTCTGCTTCGCAGCCTGCAACCAAGAGAGCCCGCAAAAATACCATGAGCGACACGTCCGATGTGTCCGCTGCTCAGTCACCCCAGGACATGTCCTCTCCTGCATCGGCGAACGCTGCCGAGGACAAGCGTCGTCGCAACACTGCTGCCAGCGCACGGTTCCGTCTGAAGAAGAAGGAACGCGAGGCTGCCCTCGAGCGGCGTGCAAAGGAACTCGAGGAGCGCGTTGGCGAACTCGAACGAGAGTGCGAGGGTCTCCGTCGGGAGAACGGGTGGCTAAAGGGACTGGTTGTGGGTGTCACCGGCGCTGGTGCTACGCAGCAGCAGCAGCAGCAGCAGCCACAGAAATAAGTGTATTGTTTGAAAACAAAATGCACAGGCTGGCGAGAAGCCAAGGGTGAGATCGATGCCATCTATGCCCATCCTAGCTCGATTTGACCCCCTGCACTCCAGACATATCCTACTGCTGGATTCACGATGGATACTATCGACTGCTCGTCCCCGGATGTGGAGATTCCTTTGCCATACTAGTTCGACGGATTACAAGGTACATAGGGGTAGACGTGGGCGAGGCGAGTGTATTGTTATGATATGTATTCAGCCCTGTCAGACAGTCTGCCCTGTGCAACCACCATTTCAGCAGCAATCGTCCTTGGGTGAACTCAGAAGCCAGTGTCACGTGCTAGCAACGGTCCCGCTCAGTCAGACACTGACAATGGGCTCTTGAGACGTGCACGTTTGTCGATCTCGTTGGCACCTGCCATGCCGTATCACAGGCCCGCCAGTGTCACTAGTACCCCGCACTTTGGGCAAGAGAGGGCCAGAGATGAAACACTCCACCCTGAGAAGGTCGAAGACAGTCTGGCAGGTGCGATCCAAGCAACGCTCTTGCTGCCAATAAAAATGACCCGTGTCACTGTCAATCACAGCATCTCCTCCTCCACTACACTCACGTTCAGGGTCGCAGAGCCCGGATCAGTCCAGTGAGTGCATTTTCAGTAAGGGCTAATATGGACGCTTTGTTGCGGTTCGTTACTCGTGCCACACGTTCAAGTTGTACTGCTCCTGTGTCAGACCAAGTCGGGCATGTCTTCATAGTCCAGGGTCTGATCTCATCAAGGTCGTGGCGCTTGTCAGCCCTAGCCTTCTCTGTTCCACGTTCAGTACGACTCTCGTCTTCTCGTGCACACACGTGTTCGCCCCAGTGACGCTGAACTGGATGCCAACCTGCCATTTCGCGGTGATACCTTCTCACTGCGGAGTCTCTAGTGCAGCGCTCGGCGAATGAGTTCCCCTACATGGAATTCTGTGGCAAAGACCGACTCGAGGCCGAAAGCCTTCCCTGATTGCGCCCACTTGAATTAGGACACCTGTGGTCTGATGCTCAGAGGCGCGCGCACACTCAGCCCAGGGTCAGTCAGGTCTTCCCTGGTAACAGAACACCCATCACGTTCTACAGGATATGGCTCTGCACCGCCGTTTCTTATAAACCGACGAGTTGACAACGGATTTAATGAGCTGATGTCACCCACGCTGTACAAGGAATATGTGTACCATTTGCATGACAGGTTTGTTCTGTACAGGAAATATTATAGAGTCATGCGTTTTCTCAACCCTCCGGATGCTTGTGGTGAACCCTGTATCACCGAGCCCCCGACGACTGGTTGTACGCTTCGTAGAATTTCAGCAGGTCACTCACGTCTTCCTTACTACCGAGGAATACGGGACACCGTTCGTGGATGTGCTTCGGAACGAGGTCAAGGATGCGCTTTGTGCCTGTCGTCGCAAGCCCTCCCGCCTATCGCGCCCGTCAGTACCTTAGCATCAGGGTGAATATATATGACATCACCGACCTGCTCTGTCAGGAATGCCATCGGGAATGCCTCATAAAGCATCCGAAGTTTGCCTGACTTGCTCTTCTTATCATCCGGGTATCCGAATATTCCTCCATAAAGCAGCGTCCGATGCACGTCCGCAACCATAGATCCGATGTACCGGGCTGAGTAAGGAGTCCCTGTCTTGGGGAATTTGATAGCGTTCAAGTAGGATGTCACAGGCGGGTGGAAGTACATCGAGTTACCCTCGTTGAACGAGTAGATCTTGCCCCGAGGCGGGACTTTGATCTGGAATGGCGTCAGCGACTACCCAGAGTGTATGGAAAAAAAAAAAAAAACATACGTCTGGATGCGTGAGGATGAACTCCCCCAGCGCTGCATCCAGTGTGTAGCCATTGACGCCAGACCCTGTTGACAGGACAAGGTTGGCAGAGGATCCATACCTGTATCCATATCAGCCAAGATCCGACAGAATAGGGGCTATTTCGTCGACGAACATGGTGTACCCAGCAGCAACCATCTCCCTGCCTGGTCGCAGCACGTCCTCCAGCGTCCCCTTTGAATCCGGTCTCTGCGTTCATGAGTCAGGCATCTGCTCAACCTCGGAGAGTGCACGCACGATCTTGTAAATACCGAAGATGGTGCCAATGTTCACACCGGCATCGATGTTGCTGCTGCCATCCAGCGGGTCGAAGACGACACAGTACTTGCCTCTGTAGCGTTCCTCGATGATGATCGCGTTCTCAAGTTCCTCCGAGACGAGCACGGCAGTTTTGCCAGACGCACGCAAGGCGTTGACCATGATGTCATTGGATAGCACATCCAGTTTCTTTTGCTCCTCCCCCTGCACATTTGTCTCCCCTGCGATGCCCACCCTGTACAGCAAGGATGGAAAAGGGGAAGCAGGCCATCCAAGGCGAAAGGACTTACAAGTTAATGAGGCGCGCCCTTCTGACGTTGGTTGCAATGAACTTGGACGTCACCTGGATGGCGGTCAGCAGCAAGGTGAGATCGCCCGTCGCGTCTGCACCGAGACGCATCTGGTCGTGAAGGACATGTCTGGAATATACTGTTATATCCCAGTGGCGCCCTCCAATAAGGAAGGTTTGACACTCACCTTGTCAACGTGATGAGATCAGTGCTGGGAAGGTCCTCGTGAGCTGTGGACATGGTACGCAGTAGCCGGGGTTGTAGACGGTGGGATCTTCATAAAATGCGTCAAATGATGCGTATGCATGGCGGAACACTTACTTAAATGCACTGTTTGTGGGGTAAGGATGGAGACGGATGGAGACGGATCGGATTGAAGGGAGGACGGGATGAAGTCCCATCGGGGCAACAGCTTCTCACGAGCGACCCTCCTATCATTATTATATGCTACCAAGTGCTAGAGTATGGATAGTACAAACCAGGGCAGGAGAACGTCTGCTACCTCTTCCGCTTGGTCCCGACTACCGAGACCGCCTCCTTGCCCTTCCGTGTCCGCAGTGGAATAGGAAACGTATCGCTATCGTCGTCATCTTCCAAGTTCCCACTCTCACCCCTGATCCCACTTGTTTTCGTCAAGATGCCCTCAAGTCCCCCCGTCTCGTGCCATCCGTCGCCCTCGCCATCCTCTTCTTCGAGCTCGTCGTCGTCTGCGTCGAGCGCTCGTGAGGTCGCCTGAGCGATGGCAGCCGCGATTTCCGCACTGATGCTAGCTACCCTTGCCCCCAAAGCTTCGTGTGAGCCCCCATCCTCCGCCGACCTGTTTGCGTTACCAGCCTGCGAGAATAACGCAGATAGCGTGCGGACAGACTCCTCTAGCTCCGGATCATCCACCCCCGATATCTTCTGTTTCTTGGCTTTCAAGTGATACTTCCTATAGAAACAGAGTGCCAAATTCAGTAGCCCTGGAATAATTAAGGAGGGGTGGAATCCATTCACATATTGGGATCTGGCCCCCATGATGGGTCATGGGTCCGCATATGCTGCGTAAGTGTGGTCCGGCGCGTAAATGTCTTTTCACACTCCGGGTCCTCGCACTTGTACGGTCGCTTCCCCGTGTGTGTCCGACGATGTCGTGCGAGGCTACTCGAGTCGCCAAAGGTCTTATTACAGCCAGAATATTCACACGAGTGTGGTTTCTCGCCGGTGTGCACTCGCTGGTGGACATGCAATGCCGATCTCTGCGCAAGGGGCATCAGTTTATTAAAAGTATTCTTAAAATGGAGCCCACTTGGATGAAAGTTTTTCCACAGCCCGTGTATCCACAGATAAACGGTCGCTCGCCCGTGTGTATGCGCGTATGTCGTGCAAGATCGCTGCGCCGAGTGAAAGACTTATGACACTGGGGATCTTGGCATGTGTGGCTGTTGGCTGTTTTCTCCTTTTCTTTCTCCCCCTCCTTCTGTTGGTCCCTTTTCTTCAGCCTTTTCCCCTCTGACCCACTATTGCGCGACGGTGATGACGTGGACGCCACAGGTTGCACAGCTGCCCGAACTGGACTGGATGGTGGCTGCGAAACCCGTGTAGGTGAACAAGGCGGGCTAGCGCGGTCATATGAACGAGAAATGGGAGATGTGCTCTGCGCCAAACGGCCAGGCGCAGGATCTGCACCAGGCTCGGTTTCGAAATGCGATGAGAGGTGGTGTAGTATGTCACTGATATCATTGAACTCTCCCGGAGCTGCAGAATGGGGGTCGGGTGAGGAACAGTCTGTGTGTGTACGATGCGTGGGTGACCGTCTGTCGTCTGGCTCAGATGCATGGCCATCGTGCTCTCCTGCATTCGTCGCAGAGTATAATAGATCCAGATCTTCAGCACCGCTGTCTCGCGGACTGTCTGCCATGTAGCCCTCGTTTTCGCCTGCGGTAAGCGAATGGAAGGCTGGGGCATTTCTGGTGGAGCGCTGTTCATTCTCTCTATCTATTCCATAGTCTTTAGAGACTTCCGAGTGGCGCCCAGATGAGGTAGCGTGCGCGTGTGCGGCTTGCAACATGGCAGCTATGCCGCTTATGTTCAGAGTGAGGTTGGGAAGACCTGAACCATCGACATCGGGGTCGCCGTCGTGACCGGTATCCTGTGCTGGAGCCTGAGTTCGTTCTGAATGCTCTCCGTGATGGTCCGTAAGTACTTGAGCTTGGCGTTGCTGGGCTGCGGCGGTGAGCAAAGCGGCAGAAGCGGCAGAAGCATTCTGGTGGAGAAGAGTCGCTATCTCGCGCTCCAACATCTCGACAGAGAACTGGTCCGAGACGGGGGAAGAAGTGAGGAGTTGGTGTGGTGGTGAATGGGGCGAGTGAGATGCGCCTGCAAAGGCAGAGGATGGAAGGGGTGCGTCGGGTGCATCAAGGGTGTCTTCGTCATGTATCAGGTCGTCGTCTGAGTCCAAAGAGTCGTCGTGTACGACCTCGGAGAAGTCGAGCACAGGCTCGTGCTCCATTCTGAGTTGGGGGAAGAGGAAAGGGACAGCGTGTGTCACGTGATCCAGTGCTTTCGATTCTGTCCTGGTCCACGTCGCAGTGCACGATGCCTGCGAAGACGAACAAGCCGAAGATCCCAAAGGTCAGGCGATATCACTGGTATGCGTTCGTGCTCTTCATCATGGGAACGCTCTTCCCGCCCCTCGGTCAGCCCACACTTCCTCAGCTACGTGCTGATCATCTAAATGTACATGTACAGCGGTGGCAGCGAGATTCGGCTTCGGAAAGGATTTCTGGCTCAACTTGCTCCTGACAATCTGCGGGTACATTCCCGGTGCGTTTTTCATTTGACTCACTGATATGCCATATCCTCACGTCTCTTGTCCAGGCCATGCCCACAACTTCTATGTTCAGGTGTGTGATGCACAGCCTATCTGGTACGTCGCATAGTATTGATCGCATTTCAGAACATCCGCAACAACAAGAATCACCGGCGCACGCCAAAATGGGCGCAGCGCTATGGCCTTGTCGATACATCCACGATCAAACGCCATGAGAAGCGATCTCAGTGGGCGAATCGGTACCATGACCGAAACCCACAATCCACTCTGGAAGGCCAGCCCCTGGAGGAAGGTCAGGTCCAGCCGCTCCGATCCTCGACTCAGAACTCGCGGGAGACTGCTGCGAATGGGGATGGACTCTGGAGGCCCGAAGACGAGGCTTACTACAACCAAGAGGGTAGCCCACAAGCATCATCCGAATCGGGTGGCGGCAGATGGCGCTATCCTGCCAACTTCGACGACACGCTCCCCGTCCCAGGAGATGCACCGAAGAAGAAGAAAAAGAAGAAAGACAGATGGGCTAGGACAGAAGATGCATATGCTGCACCTGCTCCAAAGAAGAAGAAGAAGTCCAGAAGTCGCCCAGCAGACGGTGACCTTGGCTCAACATATTCACAAAGGAGCGGATCCACAGAACTGGAGGTCGCAGAGGATCCTACTAGAACAGATTACCGGCCAAGGGTTGAAGGTCCGGCGGCGACGGGTGGTGAAGTACGGTCAACAGACGACGTATTCAATCACGAGTTCTAAGGGGTGTGGCTCGTGTAATTCTCGCACCAGTTGTTCATGTATTTATTGACCCGTGGTTGCCATTCTCCTCTACCCACGATCCCGTAAGATCCCGTTAGAGATATGTTTCGCTTGGTATCGATAGCTTTATTTTGCTACTAAACAAGCTCATATCCTAGTAGGTCAGTAGAAATTGATTGACAATGCTGTGGATGGGAAATCCTATGTCTCGTGTTCCGTTGTTGGCACTGTACAATTTGGTTGTCTAGGTTGACGTCATACCATAGCAGTGTACCTTAAAAACCAATTAGTTAGTAATGGTGAATAGGCAACACTAGCTGCGCATCTAAAAACTCGTTCGGGATGTCGTACTAGCTTCCGGTTAGCTACAGGTTGTGCAAGCCTGGAAAAAGAGGTACATATGCATCAATGAGACGAAGGTCCATATGTATCTTTGATCAAATTGCTTGCGAAGCGTACATATTGAACAATGGGGATCGTGCCCTCATCTCACGAGAGCGACAGGTCTCCTGTAGTGTCTTTTGATATCTTCCTGTCCTGCTTTAATCTCTGCGAGCTGGGTTGGATGGTATGTTACAGCTGTTCCCGAGTAATACGTGAAAACGAGCATACTCTAATTTCCCACGCCCTCCCTATGTCATTTCACATCTCCTGCTCTCATTATTGATGGTATAACGATGCAGTCTGCAGCTCACAGACGCTCCTCAACCTACAACGTACCTCCGCCAAAACAACTAAGGGTCCACTTTAATGACCTCTTTTCTGACTCACGCAAGCATGGATGTTATCAAGGACCCTTTCGCGGCGTAAGTCTCGCTCGTGCGGCAACCCCTGGTGGAGGCACAATCGCAAAAAGCGAAGACGGCGTCAGGTGTGTAGTCGCAGGTCGGGCATGTCAGTTCTTGGCGTCGAGATCTTGTATATGTTGCTTGCCTTGATGCTTGTGTATTATAGCGCTTTCTATCCTACGTCTATCCGAGCGCGACGAGTCTCAGACCCCGGATCACAAGTCGGCTGTCGGCCGTGGCGGCCATCGTATCGAGGCATCACGCAATCTGTGGGAAGGAAGTGGGCTTAAGCTCGATAGTGCTAGTACAGACGTTTCTTGGTGTCATGGCTGTTTGTCCGCGTGTCCCCTTTTCCATTTTAACAGCTCATGCTCTGACAGCCTATAACCATAAGATATTGACGAGTGCTCGCAATGGCGAGCTCATTATGTGGGATTTGAACCAATCCGGGAATTCGAAGTACGGTATGTGTCGATTTGTCTGTCTTTCGTGTTGCTTACTCCCACTGGTCGACAGAACGAAAGACAAAGAACCATGTTCGCTCGATCCACAAACTTTCATGCTCTTCTATCGTTCCATACTACTGTGTCACAGGTTCTGCAGACGGCGATATGCGGGTTTGGGTGTGTTCCGTTCAGGGGTAAAAACGTCAGTATTTAACCATGATTTGGTAGGATTTGCGCGACATGTCTCGTTCTCTAATGAGGATTCACCATCCGACTTCTGTCCGTTCTCTTGTTTTTTCCCCATGCAGTTCACATCCACTACAAGCGGTAGTTGGTCTCGAAAATGGCTCCATATACCGCTGGGACCTTCAGATGGGCCAACGAGGCCAACTGGATCGTCTTCCAGTTGCACACACCGGTGCAATTCTCTCCTTGGACTGGTGTTGCACAGCCGGGTCTACTGGACCTAGTGATGACGGAAATAGCTCAATGGTTAAGAGTTGGATTGTCAGCGGAAGTCTAGATCATACCGTAAAGGTTTGCCGTGTCTCACTGTATTTCTTGTCTTGTTTCTAATGCAGCAAAGATCTGGGACTTGTCAGGGACCAGCGCGTCTTCCTACATACCAACCAAACCAACGTATACGCTACATCCCGCTTACCCTGTACGCCGTGTCCTCTGGCGGCCCGACTACCCATGCGAGCTTGCGCTCGTCTCAAACGCCGAGGTCGGCACTGGGAGTGGTTCCGAGTTGATGGTGAGCCCAAGACTGCAGAATATCACGACACCCTTCATCGCTGCCGCGTGTGGTGTAGATACCAAAGACAGACCGAACAAATCTGGTGTTGTTGCGGACGCTGTCGAAATTTGGGATGTTCGACGGGGTTGGATCGCTAAGTGGACCGTCGAGGCAAGTATCTTGGAAGGAAGCGTCACTGGTATGTTTGCACCCCTCCTTTTCATGTTTTCTAGAGCGAGCGTCGCACAGATGCCGTATTTCGTGATTCACATTCAATCTGGGCGCAACACTCCTCGGGAGCGTTTTCGCAGATCGATCTCAGGACGTCCATGCGCCCTATCGATGCCGTTCCAAGGGTTGCGTTGTCCTGGAACGTTGGGGAGACCAAGGACGGGTCATTAGCATTCATCACGGATAGAAAGGTACGATACGAAGTGCCCTATGATGATGTGTAAGTTGCGCGTTTTCCTCCTGTTCGATGTTCTGTCGTTTAAATATACTTGCGTCGCAGCCATCCTGAGAAGCGGTCCTTACTGTTTGACCGGAAGTTGAAGCCAAAGGGTCTGGGCGATGTCAGCCGCATGCCTAGCATGCAGTGCATCGGCACTTACGCTCGGTCACCGTCGTCTGGGAGGTCTGAATCGAACACCTTCAGCAAGCTGGCGAAACAATACTTCGTTCCGGAAAATCCAGGTCAGAGAAATTCTTGCGGGCTGAACGCGGAGGTGAGAATATGCACATTCCTTCATTCAACTTGTTTATTCTTCCTAGGTTGCAATGCAAGCAGGTGACTTGCGTGCAGCGCAGATCTGGCTTCTCCTCGAGACCCTTCTCACGGACGTCGTTCCAGAATCGTTCACATCATCACTCCCTCACACAGTCCGCAAGGATATACAGGCATTGGGCTTACCTCGGCCTCTGTCTGCTCCTGTCTCGGGGGCTAGCCCTGTATCCCATGGATCTAGGACGACGCCTATGAAAGGTTCCATGCAAGCCATGTTGTCGGACCCTACAGTCTCATCCCACTATACACATGCGCAGTTTTCTTCTCCACTTCACTCTCCCCCGCGTTCTCATCCTCCAAGCTCCAATCCGTATCACAACCACAAGCAACGACGCTCCATATCCAACAACAGTCTCAAAACATCGTTCTCTAATCCTCACGCCGTTGGCGGGCCCACACCAGCGAGCAAGCACCCACCATCATCTGATTCACACCCTACCAAAGCTCCGCCGAATTCACGCAATCAAACTCCGGGCTCATCCGCGGCGTCATCTCCGCGGCACCACACTGCGCCATTACCATCTGGACCTCCACATACGCATCCGCCACCAACACCAACAACTCCAATGCCGCCTGCGCCTTCGTCGGCCTCGAAGACGGCGCCTTCCCCTACGCTCGCGATGACGCCGCGTCGCGCGACTATACTGGGGCCACCGCCGCTCAAGCATACTCTCACCCACGGCCATTTACACGCCCGTCGGCCTTCCGTGTTCAATCGCCCGTCGGCGGTGCCGAGTATCCACAGCGAGAGCCTGAGCACGACGAGCGCTGGGAGCATGCGGCATGTCGGTGAGGGTGCACTCAGCGATGACTCGGACCTCTCTGAGGCTGGAAGTGAAGGCGATGGTGATCCAACGGGAGTTGGCAGCGAGCGAAATCGGAGTTCAAATGCTGGTGAGCATGTGCCAGCGCCAGCTGAGAGCAGTCCCCCGCATCCCCATCCACCGGTCGTGGCTATACGAAGCTTGAGCTTGAGCAGGGCTATTGCAGGTCCTATGCAACCCAGCCCTCTTTCGCGCGTCGCGGTGCAGCAGGTGTGGCCTGAGACTGCTCCGGAAGCAAAGCGCATACGGGCCCACACTGACTCGGACGATGACGCAAGCCCTTCGCCAGGATCCACTGACTCGGAGAGTGCGCCATGTGGTAGTGGTGATGAATGCAATGCAAAACACCATCGTGCTGCATGGGCGAGGACAGGATCGATGGTGAAGATCCGTCCACGGAAGATTTCACGACCGCTCCCCAGGAAGACACGGAGCCGGAGTTCGACGGTGGCGTCGCTCGCCGCTCCCCCGCTTCTTCCGACCCCTTCTGTATCTTCGCCAGTTGGCGGTGGCATCAGTACACCTGTGTCCCCACGATTGGAGCCGCCTCTGAACCATCGGAGGGAGAGAAATCTGGTGAGACGAGGAAGCCAGAGCAGTGTGCAAACTGTAATCGCCAATTCATTGCGCGAGGCCGAGCATGATGGGATGGACGCCGCGGCCCCTGGCGCTCCCCTGATTTCGGAGAGCTGGAGTGAGATGAGTGACCACCTGAAACTGGCGGTGACGGAGGAAGAGATCCAGCTTCGTGAGGCTGCGTGGCAGGCCCTGAGGGATTCACTGGAAATATTCGCTGATGAGGTTGGTATCTAGTACTGACCCTTGTTTTGTCACTGATCGTGGGTGTGTTGTGCAGGGTGACACCCAAATGTGTGCGATGCTCGTTCTGTTCGCTGCTGGCGAACTCAAGATTGACCTCGTACGGACAATCCAATTCATCGAGTCCTACATCGGTGCGTTTTGAAGTCTGCTCTGTGTCCTGGCTTTATATACAAACTTATTTGCAGAAATGTTGATGAGGCATCGGCTGCATACGCCCGCAGCATATATCCGGAAGCACGTTGGAGTCGAGGACGTTCGAAAGACTACTGGGGTATACATGTTTCTTTTAGATGTTGTTTTGTACTCACTTCTCGCTCCCCAGCTTGAGACGACAATATACACCGCTTGCGGGCGTTGTCGCAAACCCATTATGGCCACTCATACCCGTGCCCCGGTTCCGAGCAGAGGCTATTCCATCTGCGCCTCATGTAGAGCCCCGGTTGTTCGCTGTGCGATTTGGTATGTGTCCCGATGCTGTGCCACAAACATTGATTCAATGACTTGACGTCTGCATCAAGTCACCTTCCTGTTCGTGCGCTCCTCTTTCAGTGTTCGGTTTGCACGCATGGCGGACATCAAGCATGTTATCGGCGATACTATATGGAGCGACCCATGGACGTGTTGTCGCCGGCGTTGTCGCGCGGACGCAAACTTCGCCGAGCACAGAACGGCACAAACGGTGATGCGGCAGTAAGTGGTATACATACTAACGAGACTGGGGAACGCAGTTTGGCGGGCCATCCATGTGCAGCGGGATGCGGTCATTTTTGCTGGATGGCAGTTGGGGACAGGAAACCTACCACCGATGCCCAGGAACCTACGAGGGGCTGACTGTCACCCCTTGTAAGCTTGTTGCAGCCACTGAAGTACTAGACATGTGTCCAATAATGATAGGAACACGTTTTTTGGTGTTGCACATATAGTCCTGCACACGTAGGTATATTCGCAAGGTCGCTTGGCCACTCTCCCAGCCATTTTTGCGCGTGCCATGACGAGAGCAGTCTGCCACAGGCCCTCTGTAGACACATCCTTACCGAGCGGAGGCATGCGATACTTGTTTCGTAGGGGCCGAAGGGGTAGTAAAAGGTCAGCGAGAATAGAGGGGACCTTCAAGATCCTCACGGGAGCCGGTGCCACGGCGTTACGACGACGACGATTGCCATCACTAGCTGAGCTGGCGAGGGCATAATAGATCTAACGAGTCCACAAAGTCCAATGTACTCCCGAATCATTCCGGTGCGCGCTAATAGGGTTCTGCCTCTTTTGCTGATGCGGCCTCGTAGCTAGGATGCCGTTAGACCTGCGGCGCATATAAACTCCAGACGAAGCTTCGGATGATAACAACATAATATCGATAACTTTCCCCGCGATGTTGGCGCGATGGAAGTTCTTCCTGCCGTTCGCAGGACTCTTCTTCTCAGTCGTTCCAAGCTCGCAGGTCCGAGTCGTTGACTTTCAGGTGGCCCAACCACCGCCAGTTCCCAGAGACGCAAAGACGTGCACCATAAAGATCCTCGAGTGAGTACACGAAAGATACGCAAAACGAGTTTGTAGATTTGAGCGACCATGCCCGCAGGCGCACGTTCGGGAACTCCTACTACAAGTGCGTTGACCGTCAGTAGTCGTTTTTGAATCAATGATCCTACATTCTCGACAGGCCAGAGATCGTACAATATACGTGAGCTCCTATATCTAGTTGCCCAGAACCTAGGCTCTACTAACAGTAAGAATTGAAGCCCACCGACGAACTGTGGCGAAGCTGGTTCATGGGCAGCAGTCACCCTGAACTTCACAGTCACGTCCAGTGGTACCCAGTATGACCGCCTTGCTGTATTTACGTTCCAGCACACAGAGAGTACGCGTTTTCCATTGTCTGTTAACATGATGCGCGTGGGTTCACGCCCCTCGAACAGTCTGGCGTACTTCGACACCCGAACCCACGCACGACGGCATCATCTGGACGTACACCAAAGACGTGACGCGCTACATTCCGCTCTTTTCGAAACCCGGCCCATTCCTTCTTGAGCTTGACAACATCGTGTCCGACGGTCTGACAGGGCAATACGCCAGTGCGTAATTTCGCGTACTAGGGGAGCTCTACGCTTCATGTATGTATTTCTGACATCTGTGTTTCCAAAGCAACTTTATACGCGACCTTTTACGCGGCCTCAGAGGAGCATCCGACAGCAGGACAGTCGAACTTGATCGTACCCATCTCGACCTGGTCCGACACTCTAGCTAATGACGCGCCCGTCCCCCCTGCGTTCTCTGTAAGTCTTCTGCGTTCCGTCGTCGAAGAATCCCCCGCCTACGTCGTTCTAGCTGAACGTCACGCTGCCTCAAAACACGGTCGAGATCTATGCTGAGCTTTATGCTTCAGGAAACGCACAGGAAGAATTCTGGGTGTGTTATCTTGGTCACATCATGCTCTCCCACAGCTCGTTAATAGACTTTTAAAGTACAGTAACGTTGCCAACGACTACTTTGATAATTTGCCTGCTGGCACCACGTATGGAGAAGGACCTTTTCGCGAAGTGCGTTTGCTCGTGGATGGGCAACTCGCGGGTGTTGCTTTCCCCTACGCTGTCATATTCACCGGTGGCTTCAACCCCGCGGTATGGAAACCAATCACGTCCTATGGCGCTATCGATCTGCCGACTTACTTCCTTGACCTGACGCCGTTCGCTCCTGTCTTCGCGGACGGACTTCCCCACAACGTCTCAATTGATGTGGTGTCCGCAGAAACAAACCATATTATCAACTCGAACTGGTACGTCTCGGGACTGCTGCAGGTCATCACACACCCTTCTGGGAAGCGAACGACGGGTCAGATGATCGCATATGATTCCCAGCCGTACGCGGACACGCAGACCTATGGCAGCGTGAGTCCATCCGATGTCAACGTCACTGTGACAGCCCAACGGCGGCTCCGCATCGACTCTCTCGTGATCAGCGGGGATGGAGCGGAGAATCACGTTGTGTTCGAGCAGTACTTGGATTACACCAACACGCAGTATTACTTGAATTCCTCCAATACCCAAGTAAGTATTTGCCAGGACCGGCGTTCTTTTCACAGTTTATACATCTCTGATGCGTGCAGAACGTCGCCCAGGTCTCCTCTGGAACAGTGAGATCGACTCATAATGGAGTTCCTGTCGTTGTCGACAACTTCGAATACCCGTTATTTATTAACATTACCTATTTAGAACTTTCCAAGACATCCATGTCAGGTACGCTCCCCCACTGAGTCGCATTATGACAGACAAGTTAACCGCACTAATCACTTGCTGGATCAGTCCTTACCTCATTCGATCTTTCCTACAACAGACAACTCCTTCCCGCTCCTTTCATTCTCGGCACTGATATCACA
The DNA here is from genome assembly GCA_037178675.1 of Scleroderma bovista. Taxonomy (NCBI): domain Eukaryota; kingdom Fungi; phylum Basidiomycota; class Agaricomycetes; order Boletales; family Sclerodermataceae; genus Scleroderma; species Scleroderma bovista. Next base: position 51,959 of record JAYMGJ010000431.1, read on the forward strand.
GAACACCAACTAGCAAGTAAGTCTTCACTTGCATGTGTGTTTTCTGGAGTTTGATCCACAACTGCTTCAGCTGGGTTCATTGCCATCTCACCTGGTGGAAACACCGGCAGCGGTAACAACAACAATACATTCGCTTACGTGGACAGCCAGCTCAACACGTACAGTCGCGTGGTTGATGTTGTGCTCAACAAAGTCGTCTACGACCAGCAGAGTGGTTCCCTTGCCCCCAGTTCGTTTAGCACAATACAAGATGGTCCCTACTCGTTCCCACTACCTCCAGTGAAGCTACCTGGTGGTCTCCAGTGGTTGTGACACAGTTGCCCGCTGTACATATATCGTGCGGAATCCATCCGATGAAGTGCGATGTGTAAATTTGTGCAATAAGCTATGTAAGATGCTCGAAATCTCCTTGGGTTGAACAGAATTCACCCCTCCAAAGGAATAAACATATACAGGTCGTGAAATGGCGTTCCTTGAACCATACCGAGACAACTCGTCATGCATAAACATTAGGTGAACCTAAAGACGACATTTCTGGCTCCATTGCACCACAAATGAACCCATTTAGAAAAGCCCGACGACGCGTCCTGTCTCTGGATCCAGTCCAACTTCCCAGAAGCCTAAAACATTTTACATCAGGTCGATGAATGACAAAGGGATCGATTAGTAGTTTACCTGGGCGTGTGCCGAGTCCGGGCATGGTTTGCATGTCACCGAGAATGGGGTACAGGAAGCCAGCACCTGCTGAAAGGCGGACAGCCCGAATCGGGACCGTGAAGCCCGAGGGCGCGTTCTTGAGTGAGGGGTCATGTGAAAACGAGTACTGGGTCTTGGCCATGCAAACTAGAAAAGAAGGCCAAAATAAGGACCGTGATAAAAAATGCCCAAGTGAATTTATGACGAACTCGGTAGGTTCCTGTAGCCTTGCCGAGTGTAGGTATCGATTTGCTTGCGGGCCAGCTCGCTCAACTCAATGCCTGATGCGTGGTATATCTCCTTGCATATAATGTCGATCTTTTCATCAATGGGGAGGTTGACGTCGTAGAGGAACTTGAAGTTGGACTCGCCCTCACAAGCTACGACGACGGCTTCAGCTAGCGCACGGGCACCTGCACCACCCTCTGCCCAGTGGCTGCTAATGACGGCAGCATCGGCACCCGCAGCAAGCGCCTCCTGTCGCACCAGTTCAAGCTCGGCAGCCGTATCAGTACTTTTAGACGATGCTGAGCACTCGAATAAATGCCACAAGACAAAACATCTTACGAAAATCTGTTGATTCCTACAATGGCCTTGAGGCCAAACTTGCGTGAGTTTCGGATATGTCTCGCCAAGTTCTTGCATCCCTCCTTGAGGATGACGAGATCTTCTTTGGTATACGTATCTGCCAGTGGCTTTCCAGGAGTGACCTCTGGCCCACCACCGTGCATCTTGAGGGCACGGGTCGTTGCCACGATGACAACCGCGTCAGGCTTGAGACCGCTCACTCGACACTTGATGTTGCAGAACTTCTCCATGCCCATATCCGCACCGAAGCCACCCTCCGTCAGGACATAACCAACGCGGTCGGAAGGCTCACCCGGTTCCGTGCCTGCAAGCTTGAGTGCGACGCGATCAGCGACGATGGAAGAGTTTCCGTGTGCGATGTTGGCGAAAGGACCAGCGTGAACGAATACAGGGGTACCCTCAAGTGTTTGCATCAAGTTGGGCTTGACGGTGTCCTTCATGAGGACTGCAAGTGCGCCACCGACGCCAAGATCGTCAGCCGTGATCGCCTCTCCTCGTTTACTTGTTGCGACTACCATCTTGCCTAGCCTCTCCCTCATGTCCGCTAGGTCAGTAGTCAAAGCAAGGACTGCCATACATTCGCTTGCGACCGCAATGTCGAATCCAGCTTCACGCTCGTGGCCTTGTTCTGTTGGATTGCGGCCAAGGGTGACTTTGCGGAGGAAGCGATCGTTAGTGTCAAGAACGCGGTTCCAGGTGATGGTCTCTGGGTCGATGTCCAGACGAGCGAAACGGTTAATTTCCTCGGGGGTGAGGTCGCTAGGTTTTGTCTTGTTAATGCCAAGCTTCTGGAGACGCTTGAGCATCAGCGGTGCAAAATGGCGCTTCCCCTTTTGAGTGGGAACGAGGCGACTGTAGAGGGCCTTGTCGGTCTGTGTGGCTTCGTGGAACATGCGAGCATCAAGAGCAGCAGCTAAATGTCTGTTAGTGAAAGGGGTGGTCGTGAAGGAGCTCTATGTACCAAGCAGGTTGTTGGCAGCTGTGACAGCGTGAATATCACCAGTCAAGTGGAGGTTGAACTGCACTAGTCAGATGAAAGCTCGGTTGAGAAATGGCCTGGTCATACCTCGTCCATGGGAATGACCTGACTGTATCCGCCTCCGGCAGCACCACCCTTGATACCAAAGGTTGGCCCTTGACTGGGCTGACGTACACAGGCAAAAGCGGGGCGACCCAGATGGGCTGCCAACGCTTGTGCCAGACCAATGGTTGTCGTCGACTTGCCCTCACCAAGTGGTGTTGGGGTGATTCTTGCACTGGAATCAATTTGGCGGAGATGACCTACACTGGAAGCGCTTACCCTGAGATGACAATGTACTTGCCATCTTTGCGATGTGCCAGGCGATTCAAAACGCTAAGCTCGATCTTCGCCTTGTACTTGCCATAGCTCTCCACCTCATCGGGAAGTAATCCGATTTCCTGTGCGAGGTCAGTTATACGTTTGGGAGTCTGTGCCATGGCGATCTCGATATCACTTGGAACTTTCGCCAAGACATGGATGGGCAAAGGTTTGACCGTACGTTTCTGGGCTGTTTCGAACAGGCGCATTGCAGAAGTGAACACGTTTTCCATTAGGAGAGCGACGGTCATTGGGCCAACTCCACCCGGAACAGGTGTAATGTGTGCGGCATTGGTGATGGCCTCGGAGAATTCAACATCGCCGACGAGGCGCTGGCCCGACTTCTTGGTGGCGTCTGATATTTAATCAGTATCCCTAGTTGCTATGCAGATAGAAGATTATGAGATACCCGGGATAGAATTGATTCCAACGTCGATTACAACTGCGCCGGGTTTGATCCAGTAGCCTTTAACGAACTCTGGACGGCCGATGGCGGCAACGACGATATCAGCCCGCTTGACCTAGATCGGGTTAAATATGATACGATAACCATGGCGAAAGTGTGCTCACGATGTCCTCGAGGTTCTTGGTGCGACTATGGCATTGGGTCACAGTTGCATCCCTGTTTCTGAGGATGGAAGTGACGGGATTTCCGACGATATCGCTGCGTCCGAGAACGGCTACATCGGTGCCAGCAATAGTGACACCCGTGGACTCGAGGAGGCGGATGACGGCGGCAGGGGTGCACGGGACGAAGAGAGGGGCTGATGCGCGAGAGGCCAAGTGGCCGATGTTGTACGCGTGGAAACTGGCGTGGAATACGTGTCATTTTAGCGAAGGAATAAGACTGATGGTGAAGGAGTACACACCCATCGACATCTTTCTCGGGGGAGATGGCTTCCGTGACTGTGCGGACACCATCGGAGTCGACATGGGGACCGAGGGGCAGCTGGACGAGAATGCCGCTGACCTCGTTATCAGCATTGAGTTTCTTGACGAGGCTGACGATCTCGTCGACGGAGGCTGATTCCGGAAGACTGATGTGGGTCAACCTGATGCCAACCTCCTCTGCTGCTTTTGTCTTCATGCGAACATAGACGGACGAGTCGTGGCGGTCGCCAGCCTGAACGATGACGAGCTGAGGCTTGAAGCGCGGGTACTGCGCCTGGAATGAGCTTATCTTCTTGGCGACTGCATCACGGATGGACCTGAGGAGAATTGTCAACACGATGAAGGGGAGAGGGGGGGATGACACACTTTGCGATGGAAGTACCGTCGATGATCTTGGAAGCTTTGGAGGCCATGGTGGAGGAGGAAAGATAAGCACAGGCGATGGGCAGACGCCCTGTTAAATGGGATCGATGCAAGCGAGCAGAAGCAAGCCAGCGAGTCGATAATCCCAATAGCATCAGTCCAACATTCCCAATTGGGTACTTGGACACCCGACCGTATTTTTTTCTCTTCTTCTTGCACTAATGTACGCAAGGCGTCTTTTCCATTCCAGCATGGCTTCGCTGTCGTACAGAGCCATCGGACGCCCTTCGCGACACGTCTTTGCTCATCCTCGCATCGGGGCCAGGCTGTACAGCGAGTCACCCGTACAACCGCAACCACAGCCGGAGCAGGAAAAGACGGACCCAGCGGAGCTGCCCGAAAAACTCAAGGAGAAAGAGGACGAGGTTGCAGACCTGACCGTCAGTTCACTGTTCCTTTCTCTCGCTGTCCCTTGACCGCAACCACTATCGCAGAGCAGGCTACGGTACCTCCAGGCCGACTACATCAACCTCCAACGTAACACAGCACGCGAGAAGGAGCAGCAACGCGATTACGCGATTACACGCTTTGCAGGCGACCTCCTCGAGGTCGTTGACGTCCTAAACCTGGCCATCAAATCAGTGCCTAGTTCCTCGCTCACTCCCAACGCCGAACCCTCCCCATCCCCGTCCTCTACTTCCGATTCTTCTTCCTCCTCACCACCGCCGCAGAAATCGGCTCGTGACTATCTAGTCGAACTTCACCACGGCGTCGACATGACCCATCGCCTCTTGCTTTCCAACCTTGCCAAGTATGGCGTCAAACCTTTTGACCCCACAGGCGAAAAGTTTGATCCCAACCGACAAGAAGCCCTCTACCAAGCACCCGTTCCAGGTAAAGAGCCAGGAACTGTGTTGGAGTGCCAAAAGGTCGGCTACATGATCAAGGATCGGTTATTGCGCGCGGCCCAGGTCGGTGTTGTCCAGGACACGTCGTAATCGTCGGTGATGCTTGCAGAGCTGCTTCGGGTGGGCCTCTGAGATGACGGACATGCACGCACTATCACACGTAGACATTATTGAACGAGCACTATTAATTCATCGAATCTCAACTCCAAACTCATCTCGAAGGCGTGAAGCAACTTGAGCATGGAGGACATTTGTCTCGTCATTCGACAGCGACCTGTGCACACTCGTGAGTAGCAGACAGACAGGACGAGCAAGTGCACTACCTATCCATCGAACGGTAGTTTATGCGATAGCATACGCTCTTTCGATTTGTCTTGGGTTGCGTGTAAGTATCAGTCTATGAAGAGTCAGTACGGTAATGATCTGGAAATGAATTCACATGGATCACCATCTTGACGTCTTCCACAATGTCGCCTGCGACATCTCTGACAAGGTCACAGAAATCATTGTCGTGTAGGGTCGCATCACCAGGTAACCAGAAACTGATGTCCTTGAAGCATGCAGGGTATTTTGAATACGGCTTGAAGGTAGTGATCCCCCCCTGCTTGAACTGAGATAGGAATCTGGGATCCTGAGACCAAAACAAGCGTATGTCCGGTATCGAGAACAGAATCATGGCAATACGCTCTAGACCTAGGCCGAATGCCCACCCAAGCTTGTTTGGCACGTCTGTAGACGCGTCAGAATGGTCCCAGGGATGTGCGCGGTTACTCACTCGAGTTGTCTAATGTAGACTGGTGGATGACCCCACAGCCCAGAATTTCTAGCCATTTTCCACGAAAGTAGACCTCGACTTCGAAGCTGGGTGTCGTCCACGGGAACGTAGCTTCGATCCAACGAATTCTGAGCGGTTCTCCTGCGTTTAGTCGACCACCAAAAGACCAAGGATGAGGCTGTTGAGGGATAGCTTTAGATTCGTGGCAATCAGTTTGGTGTGTTCGGGATCGTGATGTGGTTGACATGGGTTAGTTGCGGAGAGATGGGGGATGTCCTGTATGATGATGTTCGAACGACGGAGATGTTGCTCGAGCTCAGCATTGTCATGCTGGATTTGATCCATGCCATGCGAGTCTGCGGACACGATCCGTGCTCCTTCGGTCTGGTGGAACACGGGGTAGTGTGACGCATCGATCTCGTCGCGTCGGTATACGTCGGCTGTGAGAAGCCAGTGGGTCTCTCCGCGAGAGAAGACGTCTACTTCGTGTGCGGATGTGTGCGTGCGTAGCATGAGATCCTTGTTGATGTAGTAGCTGTCCGTGAGCGAGCGACCGGGGTGGTCTTTTGGGAATGAGAGAAGGTCGAAGTTCTGTTTGGGAGTGACGAGCGGGGAGAGAGAGTCAAGGTGTGAGTAGGACGGAAAGTGCGACTCGATGAAGGAGCGGAGGATGGCGAGTGGATGGTTTGGACGCGTGTGCAGTCTCAGCGGCAGCTTTGCAGTGATGGCTGGGGATATGTTCGTCATACGGTCGGTGGGATATTCTCTCCCCAGCACTCGAACAAACGGAACCCGGCGTAGTGACTGCATGAGAGAAAGACCGGGTGGGTCACGTGCTCGAGCATGGACTTCATGGACGTCGACGACCAGCGTTTCCTTCCTGCAAAGAAAAAGGCCGCAAAGAAACAGAAACGACGCGTCCTGTCCTCGGACGAGGACGAGGACGTCATCATTGACAGCGACGTCGATGAACCAGACGCAGATGATGACGCGGAGGACGAGGACGAGGACATCCTTGAGGCAGACTCAACGGCGAAACAGAGAGCATCAGTTACCAAGGCAAAGCCGGCTGCCTCTTCAAGGACAAGAGGAAAGAGTACAAAGAGCAAGGGGGAGAAAGAAATCTTCATCAAGGACGAACGGAAACTAGCTGCCCCCACAGCGTCCACTTCCCGAGCATCCAGCATCGCAGCTCAAACACACTCCTCCGACTTGACCGCCAACGATGAGCCGGTCTCTGCGACCACCACTCAAACATTGGCAGATCCTGCCACAGCCCGTCCTACCACAGACAAAGGTCCTGCAGATCCACTCATCCCCAAGAAACGCAAGCTGCCAACTATAAAGAAGAACAAGCCGCAGGGTAATGCTGGCACAACCGCAACCAGCAGCGCACCATCTACCTCAGGAAAGCCACCACCCCTTCCCCCTTCGACCGATGATCTTGTAAAGCCTCCAGTACCTGCCATTCAGCAACGGAAAACTGTTCTTTCAGGGACGCAGGACCTCGACTTAAGTAACGAACAAGTATATGCATCTCTGTTCAAAGCTGTATGTGTGACTTGCACAAATCACTGTCACGTTGCTAACGTCCTCTGCAGGGCGGTAACACACCCAGATCCGGACTAAACAGACGCGAAAGGGAAGAAGAAAGACGAAAGGAGCTGAACAGACTGAGAGACGAAGCACGGGCGAAGCGCGCTGAGGATGCGGTACGTGAGACACGACTTGCCCCCACATTCCATCCTTTTTGAGAAACCTGGTCACAGAAGCATACGTTCGATCTTCAAGCACAGGGTGACAAGATCGCACGCTTTGAGCGGCGACTCCGTGCAGAAGGCAGCAGTGTTCTCCATCCAAACTTCCTTGCTGCAAAGCTCAGAGACGAGTGGGAAATAGACAAACGACGGCGGCGAGATGATCGAGTGTCATCTTCCATGATCAAAGAAGCAGGACCGTGATTGCTGTGGATGTCTGTAGATATAACTTGGTGTAGTAGTTAGATAGTCACTATTCCGCTATTCGCATGATGTGGACGTGAAGCTGGCCGATAGCTGTGATATTTGATCGAAGCAGGTGTCAAACCACTTTTTGCCAGCTTTTTTTTTCGTACTCGCAGGCTTTTCTGCGAAAGAGCTATCCTGGGAGCCGCTATCAGCGACTGGGAAGAATGCCTGGAGCTGGCTGTGGAGCTCAGTGATGACTGCCATTAAAGCAACCACCTCTTGGCGGACGGAGGCTGGCTCTTGTGGTGAATAAAGCGTTGCAACGAGTTCGTCAGAGGTTGACAGTAGCGAACTGGATTGCACGAGGAGACAATCATACGCCATGTTCCAGATAAACTCAGAGGGCGTTGAAGACAGCAGGTCCAATAGGATACGTTTGTGCAACAGGGTGGTTAGGCGCAGTAATTGGTGGACCTGGCACACGATTGAGATGGAATCCAGATCTTCTAATGGCAGAGGACTGTACACTTTTGGCACGGGTAAGCTCCTCTTTGCTCATGGGGTTTGTTCCCCCCAGACCCAACTCATCCCACCCGTCGTCGAGGCCATCTTCTTTCTCCCCGCCTTCCGCCTCTTCGATCATGTGGGCGACTTCGGCAAGGCCATCGTCGAGAGATTCCTTATGGCTTGACCAGTGTTTCCGGACTGCAGATAGGTTGTCCTTGGGGATGCCTTTTGGCCCCTGAGCTACTGTAATCAGATCATGCAGGGTGGCAATGCGGACGAGATAATCTTCCGCGGACGCAGCACCGGAAGGAGCAGAAGCCATGTCTAGAAACGCTTTTATGAGGGCATGCAATGCATCGATGATACCCTTGACGACATTAGTCGCGTCTCTAACGAGTGTCGCACCGCCGCCGCCGTGCAAGAGTGTGATGCAGTGAACCGATCCCGATGTGTATTTGGCGAGATCCTGCAGAACAGGGAGCGAAGCAGAGTACGTCGGAGACGATGGCTTCAGTGCGAGCGACAATTTGGTTGTCAAGTTGTAGATGAGCGCAAAGAGCGAGTGCAGATCGGCTAAGACGACGGAGAGGTCGGGCAATGTGTCTCGATCTGGCTCGTGTTGCTGGTCGAGAGTAGAGAGAGCAGCGATGCATGTCTGCGAGACAAATGTCAATGCAACTATGGCTAGTGGACGGTGAATGTTTGGAGACAAAAAAGACCGTTAAACTCGCCTTTCTGCTTGTCCGAGCTCATCGTCGGTGCTGTGATGCCTGCTTACATAACCATGTCTTTGGTTTTTTGACTTTCAAGTTCCAACAACACTTGTTGCATGTCCTTGCACTTGCTGGTAAGCTGGTCTCTTCTCTCTTGCTTTCGTAACGGCGTCTGACAGTAGATGTGAACAGCTCTCGGGTGCGCTGCGCGCCCAACGACGCACAGTGACAACCTCGATACCGCCAGTTCACCACCTCCGTTCCTTCTCAACCCTCAGAACAGCAGCAACCCTACCACTCTCACGAACACGCTCGCCCTTAATACCGTCATCCAGGGATTCCATTCCTTGGTCACAACCATGCATTCGTCGATCCCTCTCCTTGTTTCCTTGGTCCAAACCGACAGCTACACCGTCTCCGGACACCGTCGCAGAGATAGCACGCCTTGAGGCAGAGGCCAACACGGACCCCAATAATGCACATGCCCACGAAGAGCTTTTCCGTGCTCTGGCCGCAACCAAGACCAAAGCCGGTTATGATCTCATCATGAGTCGGTGGGAGCGAATGTGTGAACTCGTAAGCCCTCTACTTATAGAAATGTCGGCTCCTGACGGCCCCATCCGTGGATCCAGAATCCGAAGTCGCCCCTCATACAGTCCGACAGAGCCTTCCGCTTATATATTCTCGCGCTCGTCGAGTCTGGGCTGCAGTCATCCGTTGACCTTGCCACTCGGAGAAGAGATTCCATCCTTACCGGTGCTGCAACGGATAGCCCCTCTCGAAGTGATCCAGCAACCCAATCGGATGCGGTACTTCCTTCGAAACCAGGCGAGCCCGAGGATGCTCCCGCCGAGCAGTCCTCTGCCTCATCGACATCCGACCCATCCACACCGCCATCACGGAGCCAAAAGATAGCTTCAGAATTACTCGCCGACCGAACGGATTCGTGGGCATCTCGACATAATAAATCCTCTTCAACAGGCACCACTCCGGCGATGGCGAGTTTGATGGAGGCATTGACCAAAGGCGGAGGTGCCAGCAGCAACCCGATCCATGTCACCCTCAGCGAGCGTAAGTGCAGCGATGTCTATCTCGTCATTGTTCCTAATTCAGGTCCCATGACCAGCTAAGGGGTCACTGGTCCTCCGGCTTGTCAGATTCCTTGTATTGACTGCGATGTCAGGTTTCTGTAAGTGGAATACGTCATGACTGCCCCTCACTCTAACCCTGTTCTGTAGTTATCCTGGTCGTTCTTTCCGTTCTTTTGGAGAACTCCGGTTTGATGAAGACAGTACCACGCCAAGCGGAGTTCGAGCCTCTCCAACAAAAGACGGTCAAATTTAGTGACGTACATGGCGTCGATGAGGTCAAACAGGTGTGATCTTGACCTTTTCGCGAATGAGTACCTTGATCCCTCATACATATTAGGAACTCGCTGATGTCGTGGCTTTCTTGAAAGATCCGACCACGTTTGCCAGCCTTGGTGGTAAGCTTCCAAAAGGCATTCTTCTGACGGGTCCCCCTGGTACTGGGAAAACAATGTTGGCAAGAGCTATCGCTGGGGAGGCCGGAGTCCCATTCTTCTTTGCTTCAGGATCCGAGTTTGAGGAAATGTTTGTCGGCGTAGGCGCCAAACGTGTTCGCGAGCTGTTCGCCACTGCTCGCAAAAGACAGCCTGCCATCATATTCATCGACGAATTGGATGCTGTTGGTGGCAAGCGATCCCAGCGTGACCAACACTATATGAAACAGACCCTGAACCAGCTATTAGTGGAAATGGACGGATTCCAACAGTCAGAGGGGGTTATCGTCGTTGCTGCTACCAACTTTCCCCAAAGCTTAGATCCGTTAGTGCACTCCACGTCCGTTACACTGGTTCACTGACCGTCATCAGTGCTCTCACACGTCCGGGGCGCTTTGACCGCCACATCGCCGTTCCACTTCCTGATATCCGTGGCAGAGTTCAGCTTCTTACTCACTTTATGAAGGATGTCGTCACAAGCAGGTGTACGCGCGTCTTACCCCGTCTCAGAGCTTATTTCTCATTAACAAAATTTTTTCGTTGCAGCTGTTGATCCCATGGTTCTCGCCAGGGGGACATCTGGGTTCTCTGGCGCGGAGTTACAGAATATGGTCAAGTTTGTTTGGCATTGGATGATCGTCCAGAACTTTAATTGACCAACAATTAGTCAGGCGGCTATTCAGGCTTCCAAAGAAGGATGCAAGGAGATTACCCTCAAACATTTTGAATGGGCCAAGGTGGGGGTTATTTGGGCTGATGGGTTGTTTGAAGAGGGTTTATCTAGCCGCCTGACAGGACCGCATCATTCTGGGAGCTGAGCGAAAGAGTGCGTATATTGATGAGAAGAGCAAGTTGATGACGGCTTATCATGAGGTGGGTTGGGGAGCACACCATGCGTGATACGGGGATCTCATTCGGGCATAGGGTGGACATGCCCTGGCTGCGCTGTACACCGAAGGGGCTATGCCCTTGCATAAGGTCACCTGCGTACCACGAGGCCATGCGTTGGGCATCGTACGTATTTTCCCGTAATGGATGCCACCAACATAGTTGATCGGGCATTCTTCAGACGTCTCAGTTACCTGAGCGCGATATGTTTTCGGTGACGCAGACGGAGTACAAGGCAATGATTGATGTGTGCATGGGAGGCCGTGTGGCGGAGAGTCAGAGTAGGTTCCGCACTGGACGTATCGTTGCGTGTCGATTGACAGTGTTGGGCAGTTTACGGAGTGGGTGGCTTGACGAGCGGTGCATCGAGCGATCTCCAGAAAGCCACGCGCACTGCAACGATGATGGTCAAGGTAATCCCGATGCGGCTTATCGTGTGTTAAGCCCCAGCTGAGACACACGTGTTCCGGTAGAGATGGGGTTTCTCGGAAAAGGTTGGCCCTGTATACTATCACGATTCAGAAAACGGTATGGGTTCCGCAACAAGGGAAAAGATTGATTCGGAGATCCGCAGGTGAGTGTGCGCCTCTATCTTGTTCGGTCGACTTACCAAATGGTCACAGCATACTGCAACAGGCTGAGGTTCGTGTGATCAAGCTCTTGGAAGAGAAGAAAGAGGAGCTGCATCTGGTACGAAAATGTTTCTTTGGGCTATTGACTGGTTCTCAGCCTGTCGATGAACAGCTCGCGCACGCTTTAGTAGAGCATGAGACCCTGACAGCAGAGGAGGTGAGGAAGGTGATCAAGGGTGAACCGATAGTAAGAGTCGAAGAGAAAGTTTCCTCGGCCGCCATTCATGAGGACGCCAGGGAACCCTTACCTGCACCATCATGAAGGCGGCCTTTGGAACCATAGATGAGTCATGGTAGTAGCACGGCATAATATCACCACTTACGAGGTTATCGGGCAACGTGCTGCTTCGCTTGTGGAAAATGCCTCACTCTATGGCATCGATTTTTACCTTTGGGTACCTGCAGATAATGACCGGGCGGAATATGGAGATACGGGACCAAGTTGCCTGAGTTGGGAATAGCGACTCACAGGGGAAATGAAGGTACCTCTAAGATGGTTAATTTTGCGCAACACCAACTACCGCTGCGAAGCTGAAGAGAGACTTTGAACGGGGGTTCCTCTCTGCCCAGAATGGGGAGAACGGGGGCTCGAGGAAGCTTGCATGGACCGATAGTGACAGAGGTGTTTTGTTAGACGGTGGCAGGCTCAGGGAAGGCGTTTCCTCTACGAGCTCATCGGGGCCTCGAGGCATCGCTGACGGGGCCACACGTCAAGTTGGACAGCGTCAAACGGGGTCACGTACCCGGGTCATGAGCAGGACAGGAGGGCTGCAGAATCGGGACTTGAAGTGTATGTAATATGGGATTTCAGCCTGCAAATTATTTGGGTTAAAAAGAGGGACTCCTGCAACGACTCGCTCACCGAGGCCAGTTGTCGAGGAGGACAGCATTCGTCCAGACGAAACCTTACTTGACGGATCGAGCTCGCTCAAAGGGCAGTGCTCCATCGTCGGATATCATCATTATCGTCAGTCCTTCCCCCTCCTCCTACCTCCGCCGAGATGCGTTCCCCGACATTTCACTGATATAGCACATCTCACAAGGATGTGTCACCGTCTGCTTAGGTTCATCAAGTACACCATATGCGGCCACAACGCCTACCAAAGTGGCTCCCTCGTCGACTGTGGCTCACCAAACTGCACCATCAGCAACCGCCACCCGGCCGACTGCTCCCCGTGTGTCTGCCGCAGGTACTACGGGTCCGTCCTCTGTCCCCGTCCCCGCCACCGCTCACCACTAACCAGCCGTGTGCAGCCAGCCTCACCGGCAAGTTCTCCGAGAAGTGAGCTGCTCTCATCTTCGGCCCACCGTCCGTCCTGATCCGCTCCCCCACACTAGGTTCCCGACAGGTGTCCCATATGTAGCCGCTCCTCATCGTAACCTTGTCTTTCAGCTATACAGTTCGGACTCAGGAAATATCCATGTCATATATCAAGATCGACTAGCATGTCATCGTTGATACCTCCATCTCCATACTCATCTTCGTCCATCTCTTCGTCGCCTCTCTGTCCTTCTGCTAGTAATATCGCCTGTTCTTTCTGCTTCGCTTGCGCCCTTTCCACGTCTTCCAGCGTCCAAAGAGATACTCCTGTTTGGTTTTCATTCGGGTTCTGTGAAATCGTTCGCATAAATAGTTTCGACAGTGTCACCGCCATGTCCGTGGAAAGATTAGATGCCACCTCAGTAATATACTGATTTATCCATCGAGGAAGCTTCGCTCGTTTGTCCGCCCGAGCAAACCGCTGTTCTCTCTTAGCCATGCCAACATTCGGAACAACCGGGGCCCCATACCTTGTCCGCAAAAACCATCAGCCCCCAGTCCGTCTTCCCACGTAGCACTCGCCCAACACACTGCGCCGCGTTCCGCATCGCATCGAACCCAAGGAACTCAGATTCTCGGATTCGATAAGCATCCCGCAGGTACTCCAGGCGTGCCTTCAATATACGACTCTCGGTATATTGGTAAGGCACCCTGTCATGAGTTCAATCAAATGGCTCCCCAAGTCTTCCCCGTCACCTACCCGAACATGATGACAGCTCTCCCATAGTTGTGGTCAAAGTCAATTCCTTCCGACACCTTGCCCCTAGCGACAGATAGCAGTACCGCACCACGACCGTTATCGCACGCCTGGCCCACTGTCAGTTCTGTGAATAAACAGTCCCAAAATAAACCCACCCGCCGATAGTTCTCAAGCGCTATGCTCGTTTCATTTGCATCCGGCGTCTCCACGAATATGAGCTTATGCTTCCACACTTCAGTCAAAATACCCTGCCCGAGGAATGGTCAGGCAACCAAGGGGCAATACGGAATTAGCGATTTACCATGTCATTCCACGCTGCGACTATAGATTCCATATATAAATAGCTGGGAAAGAACGCAACGATTCCATCGGGAACGATCTTGCTGTATTCGACCAGAATGCTGCCGAAATTCCTCACCACTGCCGGGTCATTCCGAACTTCGAATCGGGAGCTGATGGCAACTTGATCACTCCCACGAGTAATAACCTGGAACGTCGTCACAAACGATCTCAAGTCGGCCATGTATTCAAGAACACCCACCAGTGGTAAAAAGGAATTGCGTGCCAGGGTCATAGGGTATGTTTCTTGGACAACAGGGGTAAATTGAAGCATCTTGGGATACATGTCGAGGGGTGAGATCGTCCCAGATGTAATGACCACACTGCTGAAACGCTCAAACACCGGCTTTATGGCTATTGATGGATCAAGACACCTGTCACACACACAATCAGCAAGGTAAATGCAAAGGCTAGTGAGAAGACGAACGTAAAGTGAAATACGGGATTTGGGACGGTTGCATTATCCGTCTCAAAAGGTTCAAGAATGAGTAAGAAACCTACAGGGGTGGTAAACATCAATGAACGGCAGGCCATGCTGGGAACTTGCCTTTGTCATAAGTTGCGACAAGTGTAGCAAAGCCAGCGACCTTCTGTAGCGCGGAGTGCTCGTCCAAACGACTCAGTTCCAACGTCCGGATCAAGGACTGAAGCCGTTCTGCACAGAACCTAAAGGACACGCATCATGAACATTCCTTTCCCCAGTCATTGAACCCACCGTAAAGGTCGTCTTTCGATGTAGGTAATATCTTTCAAGTGCTGCAGGAATGAAAGAGGTGTTTCCGCCACAACATGTAGTACACGCATGCGAGTCTGCTTACTGGTCAGTATAATTACCAAGGAGATATGAGTCGCTTGCTTTGAGGTACTCCACAAAACGCTTGAGAAATGCAACAAAATGCTCGGCTTTCCGAATGTTTCCGGGGATCGCTTCCTTCACCAGGTCATCAGGCAGCACTGAATATGTTTGGTCGTCAGTTTGTCAGTCGAAGCGTCACTGGCTTCACTTGCCAGGATTAGTCATAAACGCATCCTCGTCGGAAGTGTCTATTATTGACTCTTGCAAGCCTTCCACCAACCTGGCATATTCATTTTGCAGCTTAGTAGCATCAGTCGTCTTGATCCTACCAACTGTGAGTGTTATTCGAGGAAAATATCGTGGCGCACTCACTCCTCGATCTTTTCTCCGAGTCTTATGACACTTCGCGCGGCTGAATCAAGCATTGGCCGAGTAAGATCTATACTGAGCGACTCGATACACACGTTATCTAGAACAAACCATGGTCAGCGATCTACACCGTATACGATGCACGTACCGATGTTGTGCGCTTCATCAAAAACAACAATGGCATCATTCGAGAGCTCTTTCGATACTTGCTCTGCCACTTTGGGATCCAACAAATAATGAAAAGAATAGATGATCACGTCAACGAATGACAACTTTATGCCGTGTCAGACTATCTCGAGGATACCCTGCGTCACTCACCATCCTTCGAACAGTAAAATAGGGACATGTGACATGCTCTCGACCATACTCGAGAACATCTGCAAGCGTCCATATCCCATGAGGAATAAGGTTTCCTGGGTCAAAGCTTTCGAGGTTCTGTGGATGATGAGTGTTTGAGCAAAGAAAGCTGCACGCGAATGAGCTACCTCATGCCACTGGCAGAGTTCAACTGAACCAGGATTTTCACGCCCCTTCGCGCAAGCTAAGGAATTGGTCAAATCCCGACATCGTGCATCAACAACTTTCCCCTTCTTCTCCTTGGATACCTGGCATATACACACGCTGTGAGCTAAAAGGGCTATGTCGGAAGGAGTACACCCTCGTTACGCGCACCTCTGAATGTATGCACAGGTTCTTTCGACTCGTCAAGCCAATTCCCGTGAACCTCTCCTCCTTCAACTTGTCCTCTGGCGTTTCAGCACACGAAATACGGTACTTCATTAGTCGCTTCAGCTCGGCCAAGGCCTTCTCGATTTCGGGCACCGTTCGTGAGCAGTATATGAGTTTCCGCTTGGTAGGATGGAACTGCAGACTTCGCGGTCAGTAATATAGATGTGTCGAATAGCGTCACTGCAACCTGTTGATATGATACGATCAAGGACAATAACGAAACCGTCTTCCCCGTCCCCGAAGGCATCTCGAGGACACAGTGCCCCTAAAGGAGCAGGGTTAGTGTGCCCACGGCTCCTTGGGATCCAAACGAACACACAGTTGCATCCAGTGTCCTCTTGAGGTCACACATGTAGGCAAATTGCTCTTGCGGGGCATCCAGCACGTTGAATGGCGTTCATTGCTGGAGACTCACCAGGATATATGCGGTCATAAGGGAAGATGATCTGTCGCATCGGGCTTCAGCTGTTTTCTGCATTCACCGGAAGACACCGAGTCGAAGAATACATACGGGCAGATTGTCTATATAGAATTTCATGTCTGTCGACGCTTAGGACCACTGGAGAAGACTGAGACAGAGAACAAATCGAAACTTGCGGCGCGTTAACTTTGTCAGTGAGCACGTGACTGCAGGCAAAGACTTTTCCAAATTGTTTCACAAGGTACATAGACTGTCTTACACTAAACCATGTCCAAACGATACGAAACCGTCACGGAGAGCAATCAATACAAAGTACATTGTTCGTAAAACCATCTGATCATGAAATATCCGTACCCAAACAAGGGTGAAATGTCGTTGTCATTACGAATATAGGTTGTGCAGCATTCAGTCGGACGCAATGTTCTGAGAAGTGGTCTTCATCACTTGTTGGATGCCAGTATTACCATTACTGTGTTGTGGTTGAGTTCCACAAGTGCGCATTGGATTCGCACACAGTAAACATACCTGGAGTAACCGTCGTTTGGCGAAATACCCGTCGTGTCCTTACTTGGCGCCGTGCCTGTTGTATCAGAAGAGGGAGAGATTCCAGTGATGCCGGGACTGATAGTTGTACCCGTCACGGCCGTCAAGTTCATCTGTCCCCACTATTCGCCCTCCAGAATCAGTACCACAAAGAAACGTAAGGCATATTCGGCACACCTGGTAGGGAATCATGCCTGCCACATTGGAGGAGACACTGGCTATAAAGGTCACATATCGTCAACTGTGGGTGTGTGCGAAAAAGGTGGGATGCGAACTGTCCATCCATGTTGAGTAGGCGTCAGTTTGTTGTTGATTGGTCACACCATATGGATCGGTAGTGAAAGTAGTTGACGCTGTCCAAGTAGGAAGGTCTGTCAAACCCAACTGATGCCGCGAGATATCATCACTTACAGGGACTAGATTCATATGGCGCAGTGGTCATATTGAAAGGCACAAAGTCAGGCGCGTTGCCTTGCGTAACCAAACCAAATGAAGTCATTATCAGGGGCTTCCCAACGCTACACGAAGTGAACATCCAATGACCAACAAAAAATCTGCAAAAGAAACGCACGCAGAGGCAGATTGTGCTTGGTTAGTTATCCAATCAACACCCTGGCTAACGAGATTGTCGTATGTTGACGAGCTCGGGTCATATGGCGAATAGGACTGCTGATCCGGGAACAACTGGAACGTACCGAAGCTAACACCCGGGATATTCATGATATCCTGGCTATCAACTCCATATGATCCGTCGTAAGTGGAACCAACACCCTGAGACTGCTGACGTCTCGTGGCTTGAACAAGATCAGAAACGCCAATCACGACATACGAGGATGTTACCTGTTGCTGCCCAACGACCTCTGACACGGATTCCATCTTTTTTAAGTGTCCCAGAGCGTATGGCAGCTTCCCTGTTGAGGCGCTTGGTCTCCGTGCGTTTACGGAGGATTTGCTTAGAGGTCACAGGAGTGCTGCGCTTCTTCGATCCCGGGGCTGGAGAGGGTTGTGGAGCCGGGGGAGGTGTCAACGGGTAAAGCTTTGGGCAGTCCATGCACATAAACCCCTGGGTCCTGTAATCCGGTGAGAATAAGTAGCGATTGGTGAGGATTGACACCTACCCTGACGAAACGAGATGATTGGGATCGATGGAATGAATATGGTCAGCCATTGTTGCATGCCACTGGGTGACTGTCTCTGTGGTACAATCAGAAGTGGCAGGTAATGTGGAGCTACACCTATAAGGTGGGGTATCATATACCTGCGAATCATGCAAAACAACGGACTGACCTGGCATCGTTGGCAATTTCCCAGCTGAGGACCCCTGTACAGTTCATGTAACGGGAGACCACCTGTGCCGTATAGTTCTTGAAAGCATCCACAAGGGTTTGATTCGTATAGAATTGATCGTGGTGGGTAAGGCCAAACTGACGAACATATATATCCATACCCCCTATGACCATGATCAGTGATTGTCACAGCTTTGGAACTAGTAGGTACCGTAGTCATTGGAAAGATAGTTTCGGGGCAAAGTAACCGCTGGGGAATCGTTGTGCCGAGTATGAAGCGAAGTTCCGCCGCCATTCGCCGATCCCAGAGGATACCAGTTGTTTGTCAAGGACAATATGACATATAGCCCGCGCTGTTCCGCCATCCGAATGACAGTGTCCAACCTTTGCAATCCATTAGGCCCATCGTTGATGCTAATTGTGCCATTCTGAACTAGCTGGAACCAGGTGCCATTCTGGGGAACGGTGTCCACATCTGGTCATGCCAGATTAGTCCCGGAATTGGAATTGAGTACGAAGCAAACCATTGAAGGCCCAGACCCTGATCACTTTCGCTCCAGTGGCAGAGATATTGCCAAGGGTGTTCCAGATGTCATTGTCGGTGTTCAAGGCTGTCAACCAGTAGGCATTTGTACCAACAAATCTGAATTTGCTGCAAGTTACGGAGTCAGGAAACCTTCGCAGGAGGATATCTGGTTGGGCGGACCTGCCGTTGACAATGAAGGAAGTACCATCTGTCTGCACGAATGGGTTCGAGTTTCGCTTGGCCTTGATTCCTGAGGGGGGTATCGCCAGGGCAGGGAGCAGCAAGGCGGCCAAGGTCGTCAGTGAGAGCCAGAGGTTGACCTTCATGGTGGCGCCTAAGCACACCGGGGACGTTTGGACCTTCAGGGGGCACTGGGAAGGACCGAGAATAGAGGGTTGGCATGAGTCTTATAGGGAAAGTGAATGAGCGTATCAAACCGGCACATGTCGTCCCATGGAAAGAACACGGCATCAGGAAGACAAGAACCCGTGTTCCATCTGGCATCCCGGCATTTCATCAAGGTGGCGGGATGGAGAAAAATACCTCATTTCCATGGTTCAAGCGGCAGCCGTGGCGAGGCGACATCAAATTTATCACACTATGGGTCCACTAACACTCACCATTGTCGAGCATTGACTCGCACAACTCCATGCAGCAGACATAGTATTAATGGACACAAAATCCCCCTAACGTCAAGGAATATCTGTAGGCCCGTAAAAATGCGATACAACAGGAAGGATCACTCTTCCAGACCTGGCTAAAAACTTCTAGAGATCACATTGGTGGCTGGCGTGCTAGGGTCAGTGATGGGGTAGTGCCCTGTAGTGCCGTACACCGTACCGCAAAGCACCTCGTTTCTAGCGGCCACATCTCGTCAAGTGACCTGCCACACAACTAGTCCAGCCGCACGAGCGATCATTGGTCTGAAACGAGGCAAGTGAAACTGACAGGACTATGTATTACATAAGCGCATATCCTAGTTCAAGCGACGTGTTTGTATTTCGACGTCATCATTCTTGGGGCGTTAGACCCACCCTGACTGAACCTGCAGTATGGTAACGTGCCACACCGTGCTGCTGAGGACATTGATGAGGAGATCCCCTATGCTGCGACCTCCTCTTTCAACCTCTCTGTGGATACGCAGAGGGCTTCAGTCACAAAGCAACGACAAGCAACCTCCCTCATTACCTCCGTCTCAAGGCGGCAATTATTCTTCTATCTCTATACAAGATCAATTATCTCGTTCAGCCGAATTTGCGTTCGATTTTTTCCGGCGCTTTGCGAAGCTCTCCCTACTTGGTATTTTCGCAATTGGAGCGACCGGCTTAACCGCATTCGAGGGAGCTCATTTTTGGGTCGAGAACGTCGAGCTCCTACCAGATACGGATCCCGAGACCAGACGCTGGGAATGGGACCGTGATGCCGAAAGGTGGTCGGGTGGCGATGAGTGTGGTACAGATGCTGCTCTTGGATTCAAAGGGAGACATGCGGTGAGGGCTGCGTGGATGGTCGAAAATTGGGGCATTGGCTCCCAAGCAGGCAGTGTAAGGCCTACCTCACCGGCTAGTCAAGGGGTTCGAGGATCTGGTGAGCTCAATATCGTGGATGCTCGCTTGGGTAGTGCAGAGGGGTTCCTGTCGCGTGCACTCGAGGCTGCAAAGGATGTTATGCCCTCTGGGAAACTGCACCCACAAACCCCTCTTGAACTGACCACGCGTCGTGCCTCAGTTTTGGAGCGCATGGGCACCAAGGATGCCTTGTTTGACGCTCGTTCCGACTATGAACACGTCTGGTTTGGTCTTTCTGGCAAAGGTCCAGAGGCTTGTCGTACTGCTCTGAAACTCGGAGACCTCAATTTCCGGCTGGGAGACTACGGTGATGCAATAGAGTGGTGGGCGCGGACAATCGGCATGACCCAGGGGGGTCGACAGGCTGAGGGAACCGCACCCCCCATTATTTCACAGACTATCCCTTCATCTCCGTCTGCACAGCGCACACTTGCTTCTGCGTTGGTGTCGCTGTCTGCGTATTATTCGACGTCCCACAAACTCAAAGAAGCGCAGGAGACGCAACATACTGCCCTTTCCCTGCTACGGTCCATTCCCGCTCCCACTAGCATCACCTCACCCCCTCACCTCTTACATGTACTATATTTACTTCACCGCTCCTCGCTTATATCCATCCACCTTGCGGAGGTTCTCTATGCTACCCGTTCATCGCATGAATCCTCGCTGAAACATCTATCTAAAGCCGCAGAATCTGCAGAACACATTGTTCTTTCACTTTCTGGAAGAGCGTTACAAAGTACCGGTGCACAAATACCACATGCTGACACATCTTTGATGCAAGCATTTACGAAATCGACATCCATGCGCAAGCCAGCCAGAGCACTGCTTCGTGACGCCCGCCGTACGGCGGCTGAGGCGTGGAATTTGATGGGGATTCTCAACGAACAAAACAGCATGACTAAGGCGCTCGATTGCTATGAACGTGCGCTAGCATGGGCTGGTGTTCCATCGGGTGGCGCCGAGAGCTCTCGTAGACCAGGAGAGGGCATTCCGGAAGCGGAATGGAATGCACTGTGGAGGAACTACGTGCGAGCTCGCGAGGAGGTACGGAGCCAAGAAAGGGCTATACCATCATAGAGGGAAGCCCTTTAGAGTGTCAAGTTGTATCGTGATCCAGATACTAATCATATCATTCGATCGAAGCGATTACAGCGTCACCAAGATTTGACTTATTTGTCTGAAAGGGATTGACCATATTGTCATTTGCTTCCCCATAAAGTCTGCACTTGGAAGCATCACTGATATCAATGATTTCAACGAACCCAATCTTACCACATCGCTGATTCCGACCTAGTAAGTTTCTAACGCAGACAGCACAGCAAATATGATTCGCTCAGGTGGTCATTCAGATAGTGAAGCAAGGTGGTCTTCTGTGGTTGCTTGGCTGTGATATCTGATGGACTGAATCGACAAACTATGCACCGCACCGATGAGGCCTTGCCTTCATGCAAGACAGCTTCCGGTCAACTGAGCTTTAGATGTAATATTCAATAACCCCTAGCCGCCGTCGTGTCACGTGTCATGATGCAGACCATGTTCCGTTGACCGTCACTCCCAACAGTCTTCCACCGTCGCAGATGATCTGGCTATTCGGACGACATCACTGTTCTCCAGGTTTGTCTGGCCACGGTGTATGGTATCGCGCCCATTTCCGACTATGCACACCACAGGCATCTGCAAAATTTATCTCCACATCCACACGACCATTCACTTTTCACATAGGCGCTAGCTGGGCAGCGAAACCACCTGATCCAAAGGTAACTCGGTTCCATACACCATTTCCTGCAAACTCGCACATCGGAAAATGGAGAGATGGGATGCTTACTCTCCGCCAAAATAACATAAGTAAGACTTCAGGAGAAGATTTCTTCTACGTTACCGACGTAAGCTGTGCTTGCCTTTACTTGTGCTGAAGTACTCAATATCAGTGGTGTCTCTAAAGATGCGCAGTGGCTCGGTGGGTGAATACGTTGGCCTTCTTCCTTCCGTGTCTCACAACCGTCTTTGACACAGGGTGTTGCCCTCGGAGTTGCTGACGGAGTCGGTGGTTGGGTAGACTCGGGAATTGATCCGTCCCTTTTCTCTCAGTCTCTAATGTACTATGCGTGTCGTTATTCTCGTGATTCATGGGCGGGGGAACCAGAGACAGACCCAACGCAAGATCAGGGCGATCTCAGTCAGGTGGAGGGGCGCGAGCTGACGCCATGTCAATGTTTGGATCTCGCGTATCAGAGCGTACTACGAGACGGACAAGTCAAAGCTGGTATGTGTCCATAAAGTACCTTCCTTCTTTTATTGTTTCAACTCCTGGGTCACTGGCAGGCTCCAGTACTGCATGTCTGATCAACCTGAATTCTGCATCAGGTGTTTTACGTGCCACTAAGTGAGCCCAGAAACCCAATCACATTACCATGCCTTACACAATCTCTCACACTATCCCGATAGTCTAGGTGACAGTGGTTTTATGATTATCCGCTCGTCAATGGTAATCCACAAACAGCCAGCGCAAACGCATTTCTTCAACTGTCCCTTGTAAGTACAGGGATGGTGGTCATTATTATCGTCTTCCCTCTGACATTTACACAAAGACAACTCACAAAGTTACCTTCATCGAGCAGTAGTGATACACACGACAGCCTTGATTCTCCCAGTTCGGCTGCTTCCTACGAGACAAGACTCCGAGATGGTGATATTGTTGTTGCATATGTAGGTCCATTACTGCGTCTAGAGGTGATATCTAACACTGGTCGAAGACCGACGGGCTGTCGGACAATGTATTTCCAAATGAGATAGCCAAGATCTGTTTACTTGCTGGTCGGTCGGGCGGTCTAGAAGACGATCAAGTACAATCTATGACAGAGGCCATCGTTCGATACGCACTCAGTTGCATGGGAGACAGAAAGAGGATGTCCCCTTTCTCACGTAGGTTGCTTCCCTTTTCCTGACACCGTAACCCTCATCGACTTTGATCAGAGGCGGCTAAACGAGAAGGCATGATCTATCGTGGCGGGGTAAGTGACCTCATTTTCTTTTGCAGACAGTTCTGAATAGCAACGCTCTGCGGCCAATAGAAAGTTGACGAGTAAGGAGATTTTACTGCCCTTGGAGTGTCTATATCGAACTGATTTGGGTCTTATAGTGTCACGGTAGTCATGGCGTTGGTTCGTGAAACACCTTAGCATCAGTTCGGTCGACCTTCGACAATTTCTGTGTACTGCGTTGGGCACACCATTGTACCAGTACGGCGTAGTCTCTTGGCCATATGGCTCGTTGATTAATGGACCTTTACTGGTATTATAACACCAAGGACATTGATCGTACTTACATACAGTAGCTTTGGCATACGTAGAAGGTCCTGGATGGATGTTAACTGATCGACGACCTCTAGCGTCATGCCAATTACCGGAGACCTAGGCACATTGCTATGGATTCGCCCACAACATAGCAACAATTTAGTGTTGCCGCCGAACCGGACTAAATTCGAAGTGAGTTCGAATCCGGTTCGAAAGTGATGGAGTTCGGTGGAGTTCGGTAAAACTAACCACAACGAGTTGACATACAAACTAAAACGAATTGGGTTACTAGTACTACAATATTGCTAATCAGGTCAGCATTTGCATAGAATCCTTACGCGAAACCGTCTAAGCTGTGATTGGTTGAGCTCGACAGCCGACTTCGTTTGTCCTCAGTTCGTTCGAGTTCGGAAAAACGAAGTCAAACGAACTTTTGAGTCCGGTCGGGTTTGGTCCGGTTCGCGGCAACACTACAACAATTCCATGTTGAATCGGCTCAATTATCCTCTACTATGATACACCAAAAAAAACTATCGTTCGTAATCGGGGATCTACAATGGTGAATGGTGACTAAGACAGCTATCCGAGCTAATAAAATAATGTCCGGGTTGCTATTGGCAAAACCCAAGGTAGAGTACGGTGAAGGGTGCAACGAGCCGCCATTAGATGTTCTGGCATACCGTGCAGTGAAGTACGATGCGCTGCCGGTACATGGAAGCTACGAGAATGTCAACATGGCGTTATGTGTTCAGGAAAGGACGTACGCAGAATGATTAGCGCTGCCAGGCCGGCCACCACGATGATGTATAGCAAACTGTATTTGATGATCTGCAAAACGTCGGCCTTAACAATGTATCTGTGATTTCCGATGATTGAGACCTACGATCCATCGGCGTTGCCGCTTTTGCTTGGTAGAGTACAAAGGCGCCCTGATTTGTTTCGAGGGTCTCAACCAGACTGGTGAAAATGAGAAGTATTTAGACAGGAGATGACACGTCACTCACAAAGCATCGTCGAATGAAGCTTGTCAACGAATGGAATGAATAAGGGGACTGTCAATATTATTAACAGGACATGTGCAAGTAAGAAGTCCGAGCTCCACAGAGACATCTCCACGATCTTCACGATGAACTCTCGAGCAGGTTGGGACATGGCAGAATTACCAAGCCCGCGGCCGTACCACTTGCCCGACCACCATGCACGGTTAGTCTCATCATGCTTGAACTCTCGGGAAAGGAAGACAGAAATCAAGATTTTCATAATGGCACGTTGGATGGCGACGATGGCAATAACACCGAGAACAGCATGCGAAGCGTCCCAAAGTTCCAGGAACCACTAAAGGAAGACGTTAGTTTTTTGTGCACATCAAGAGCAGTAGGTCCTTACGAAAAACTCGAAAAACGCAATGATACCAAATAAGGCGAGGAAGTGGGCCAACGCAGCTACGACAGAAGCAAATTTCGTCCATTTCTCGCACAATGGTCCCAAAAATAGTGAAACAAAGAAGAGGGTAAGCAGGACAGTTGCATTCCAGACCATAGGTCCAATGGCAATGACACCAATTCGGATGAGCGCGCTGGGGTTCTGCTTCACATTTGCGCTTGGGAAGGACTTCACGAACATGTATGCGATGACAAAGACAGCTGCCAAGCACAGTGGCCAGATGATTTCGGAGAGTATCACAGCGCTCCAAGGTGCCCGCGGGAGGTCACCGGATAACTTTTCAGACGGATGGCCGAGCTTCTTTTTCTTGTAGCCAGTGATCATCGTCCTTGAAAGCCGACAATAGCCGTACCAACTGCTGGCCTTCGTTCTCGAGTTCCCACGCGACATCCATCGCAAGAACTCGCGATAATCGATAACGAAGTCGGAGAAGGAGAACTGGTGAGGGTTAAAGACGAATGGCGCGATACACAGTGACATCACAGAGAACCAGAAATATATGAGGTGGGGCATCCAAATTGCCAATGAGGCGTAGAGGAGCAGCAAGAGATTCCTCATCCCCATGTAAATGCTAGGTCCAGCAAACCGCGAGTACAGGATACTGAACGAGAGTCGAGTTGTAGCAAAGCCACGGCCCGTAGCGATGTACCGGGCGCCACCAAAGGTCAGATTACTAAGAATGGACTGTGAATAAATCTGAGTGGAGAACACCTCGAAAATCGGGGACAGAGAGAGGAAGTGTTTTCCAAGCCTGAGCAGCGCTTTGCCAGTTCCACGTTCCACAAGCTCTGTGATTTATGTCAATATAACAAAAGCCCATCACCAATGATTAAATCACACCTTGAAGGAATAGCGGTAGGAATGCAATGAAGAACACCATGAAGATCGAAACAATGCAGCGCTTGATCCAATCGAATACAGGAATGAGATTGTAACACCCAGTTCCTTGTTGGCCGCCTAGCACATTTCCTTGAGAATCTACCTGACATATCGCCAATTGCTTGTTCAGAGTCCCAATAAAGAGCACTAGAATGTGTGAGTGAAGATGCAGAGAAATACGATAAAACTTACGTGTTACCATAAACACCTGGATCGAGTAAATGACGAGAATATTATTGATGTGGAATCCAGGGTGACCGTAATAAAATGTCAGGAAGCGGTCGATCGGAAGTTGAGTACCCAGGTAATAGTACTCCCTGCTGAGCATTTGTTCACCCATACCAGTGCCGATTTTCGTTTGGAAGTTGAGAATTGTGCCGAAACCAAGATCGCGGCCTTTGCCACACTGGTAATACTCGGAGTGCTTGATACGACCACCCCGACCGAAAGCATTCATGCCAGCGAAGATATCCTCGTTCAGATGAAGTCCTTTCTGTGCTTTGGAAACGCCACCTCGTGTTGTCATGAAGACTGCATTGAGGAAATCGGGATGTCCATAGTGCAGTTTACCACCAATCCAGGCAAGGGCGCGGGCAGTCATAGTGCCGAAAGTTTGTTCCTTCCCAGCTGCGATGTCTCCTAGCACACCGATGTTCTCGGAGAAGATGTACTCGCGTGTTCCAACAATTGCAACAGGAGCCTTCTTGAATTCTTTGTGACCCCACTGTGCATAAGGGCTCTGAGCAGAGACCGAGTACTCTTCAAACTCGCCTAAGATGTTGCGGATCTTCAAACACTCCTCCAGGTAGTTATCCTGGTTGGCATCGATGAGCTGAAGATACTCCCCACGGTAGAAGACGATGGCGTGGTTCTGGTTATCTGACTTGCCGTCACCGAGAATAGGGTTTCCAGGCAGTTCGATGCGGAACTTGGGTCGCCGTTTCCCGGTGGTCTCATCCAATTCAGAGTGACCATCAATGAGCACCGAAAACAGTCGCGGATCGCTACCCTTCGGCCCCGCTTCTTCGTCAAGGTAAGCAATTTGCAAGTCCGGGTATGCACGTAACAGAAATTCCGCGTTCTCATGCTCCTCCTTGTTGAACTTGGCATAGCGCTGCATCGAAATGGTGAACTTGAACTTCCGCCTGGACATCCTCTCCAACTCCCGCTCAAGTTTCTCTGTGTTGCCCCCAAACAGCGAGACAATGTCCGGGTTTTCGACTCGGTACAAAAGCTTTATGGCTTTGGCGTAGTTCATCATGCCCGAGACGGTACGGTAAAGGGTCTGAGCACGAAGCGAGGCCCAAATACGAGTGCGGAGGGTATACTCGGGAGAAGAAGTCTTGAAACCGATGCAGTAGAATGGTAAGTCATCTGTCTTGCTGTTCTTTTCATTCACTGTGGAAGTCCCGTCCATAGCATCTGACTCCTCCGCAAGGATCTTGGTGTCCTTGACAAAATTGTCCCACTCGACCGGATGCAACTGCTTCAGATACTCAAGCAGTGTCACTCGCGTATTCTGATCTTCTTCCCGGATGATTTCGCGGAGACTAAGCAAGATCTTTTCCGAGTAGTGGGGAACAAGGACAGTGAAGGTGGGCATGGCATCGACTGGGAGAGGTTCTGGCAGCGCTGTAGTCAAGGAAGACGCGAAGAACGAGATTCGGCGCTCAGCTTCGCCATCTGCAGGGAAGAAGACACCTTTGTATGTTGTGCTACCCTGGTTGGTGAAGAAAGGTGGTGCACGTAACACGCGCTTGCCATCTGGACCATCGACTTGATGGTATAAGAGCCGCTGAACATGTTCGATGGACAGCAGGTGCTCGCGATACATAGAGATGATGATCGCATTCCATATTTGGGAAACCAGGACCTTCGGCTTGTACTTCACCTCCATTTCTGCAGTGGCAAGAAGTTTGGCATAAATGCGTTTCGGCATCCGCGTGTAAACATCTTTCCAAGGCGTCCAGATGGACAGGCCAAGGCCAAAAGAGCGCCCGACCGAGAAGATGACGACCCAAATGATGTACCATAGGTATGTGTCCAAGAAGAAGAGGATCAGATCCATGACATACATGATCGCCAGAGTGAATGGGACTTGATTTGAGCAGAGTGTATTGCCGAAAAACCTGTCGTTGCAATTTTGTACCGTGGTATGCGCCATGACGGCAATGGGGGAACTGAACGAGCTGGTGAGGAAGAAATAGGACTCGGTGAGCTTACATCCAAAGACAAGTACCCATAACATGATGCTGGCTGTACGCGCGGAGCGAGGCAGTTCGGGATAAGAGGCGGTAAAAGTCTGTGAGGCCATGTATTTACGTGACTTGCCCGCAACACGATCGCCGAACATTCGACCCGAAGGGAACAAGCTGAATGCAATGGTTGCGACAACAGATATAAAGAATTGCACGATGCCGACGATAAGAGGAATCTGTGAGTTTTTCGATTTATTCGCCACGAAGGCGATATAAACCGTGGGGCCTCCGGTCAGAGCCAGGATGACGAGAAGGAATATCAATCGTGTCGTCAAGTGAGAAGCGTTATTCCATGTAGTCGGGATATACATAAACTCCGCAAGAGTGGCAAAGATCATGATGAGGGTAGAGACTGCACCACCCAAAGCTGTTGCAGTCCAAGTCATAGGGGCGGTGGGAAACTGCATATTGTGCGGCGTATAGACCTTGGGCGAATTGTATGCGGTATAAAACCAGTATGTGGCGATATGTAAGATCCAGACACGGTTGAAATTAACAAGGAGATGTGCGATGGAACGTTTCTCATAATAAGTCTTGAAAAAGACTCTGTTCCAGTCAACACGACGTAGACTAAGGTAGCGTTTAGCAGGAGAAAGATCAACCAGTCGACTCTGAGAACCAAAAGTGAGAGGTGTAGAGCATGGAATGCGGGTGTACTTACGTTGTTGTCGAGCACGATACGGGCGAGGCCCTCCGGATACCAGAAGAGCTGGTTGATATCATCGTAGCCGATGATTTGGTCGTGATCTTTCTCCCGGCGCACGAACTTGCCATCTGCAACCTCATATCCTTGGTCTCGCATGAACCTATAGAGCGGTTTGATGATGGTCCGGAGATACAAGCCTTCTTCCACGGGTTCCACACTATTCTGGCATTCGGAGCTGCGGTAATAGTCGTCGGCGCACTTGAAAATGAAGCACAGGCACTCTGGGACAAAGCGGACGTTACCCGCCTCGCCCCAGCAGAGAAGGTAAAGGGCGATTTGACGAAGACGATCGTACTGACTCATGTTGTTCATGGCGTTTCTCCAGCGATTTAAAGCGCCGTCGAGATGTTTTGAGCCTGCCGTCTTTACTGTGCCGCCTCTGACACTTTTCAAGCGCTGCAAACCGGGATTTTGGGACTGTCCAACGGCGTCATCGAGATTGAGTTGCGCAGCAAAATACCATTTGCGGTAATTGGCGTGCTGACCACCAATGTAGTCGGCATGGAGAGTTAAGAGTGCCTGGTTCGGACTCATACGGGACGCGCGAGAGTCAAGAGCAGCCATTAAGAAATCAAACTAGGGGAGTATGAGCGAGGAAATGGGACGTGTAGAAAGGACGGACCATGTTCCTCATAGAGTCGCGTTGGAAACCGAATTTGTTTGTGAGGTCAAGGAAGATGTCTTCGATCTCCTCCATGGATATAGGGATTTGACGATCTGGGGACCAAGCAGGGTATGGGTAGGATGCTTGACCCGTGTCTGCAAAGGGAGAGCCGTATGGCTGGCTGGCCTGAGAGTTGATAGAGGGCGCATAGGAAGGGCCTCCGTGGCCAGCATCAGAGGCGGATTCGCGACCTGGGGGGAAGTGTAAGGGATGGAGCGTTGCGTGTCAAATGACACGCACCTCCGTAATGGGTGTGGTCAGAATAAGGTAGGTTACCTGCTAGCCTGGTGGTGCTAGTGTAGGGGGAAGCAGACGGTGAGTCGTCGTAGTCCTGTCGAATGGGGTGGGGGTATGGCATTTGCTGTCCGTAAGGATTGGGGAAGGGACCTTGGCCCGCTGGGTTACGAGCCATTTCAGGAGGGTATTAAAGGAGCGACGGGAGAGAAGTCAGTGCCACGAAGAGAGAGAGAGAGAAAGAGAGAAAGAAAGAGAGAGCGCGAGCTGGGGCCAACGAAGAGACAGAGGCAAAGAGGGTGGGCAGTCGTGGGAAATATCCACTCCACAATCCTTGTCGCCATCGCCGCCGTCGTCGGCGATGAGACAGCCCATCGTGCTTTGGAGCACACAGCAACACTCGGACACCGTCATCGACGACGCGGGCATATCCATCAAGAAGTCGCTGCTCGGCCCCCCACTCAGCCAGCCCACATACTATCATACACCGTCGTGCACCCCGCCAGTGCCTCCTCTTGCCTTCTTCTGCGTAATGGCTCTCGCCCCGTACACAGAACAACTCCACGCGATCGGGCCCCTGCGCGTGGCTTACAAGGCCGATGCACTCAGCGGCCTGTGTCTCTCCGACCCTACAATATGGGCAACGATAGCCCAGGTCATGCATCCCGTGCCAGATCATCTTCGCCACTTGCAAGGCCTCCCCCTCGCCGACGTGTCCCTCCCGCTGCTTCAGCAAATTCCAAGCTCTTGCCATTTCGCTTTATTAACCCTCCTCGCTCTCCCCAACTGCAAACACGTCTCCGACGACACGATCAGCGAGTTGCGCAGGATCAACACCCTAACTGCACTTGACCTCCGTGCCACGCGCGTCAGCACCTACGGGTTAACCGTCCTGTGTCGTGGACTGTCTGTGTCGCAAGATGACGCCGGCGCAAACAAACGAACTGGGCTGTGGGGCCTTCGAATCCTCAGCTTGCATTCCTGCACAAACGTGACTGACGAGGCATTACCTACCCTCAAAGCATTTCCATTATTGTCGGTTCTAGGTGTGTGGCGTATCAGATCACCGGCCGTGCAGTATCATTGAGTGCTACCCATAGACTTGCGTTCCACAAGCTGCACTCGTGCTGCAGTTTCGAAACATCTCGGCCCCCTTTCCTTCCTCCCATCGCATAAGAAACGCCTTTTTCATCCGACCCCTCTTTCCATTTCCCTCGACACGCTGGAAACGATCGCCGCAGCATCAACACCAACAGTCGCCCTATATTCTGCTCCACTGCAATCCACGTTTCGAATACACATCGACAAGCTATTCCATCACTCACGAGATACCTGCGCAGGCGCACCTCCACGAAGATATCCGCATATATCCAATTCTACCTCCTACTCCGTCACAGATTCCCCGAGTACAGTGGCGAGTCACTCGTCTGAAATGCACATGTCCACGCTTTCTGTGATGTCATCTTTATCGCGCTCCACGAAACAGTCCTCGATCTCCTCGCCCTTTTATCGAGACGTTACGTTCACACGCCTTCGTTTGGCGCGGCATGATCTGTCGTCCGATGAGAATCCAGATTCATTGGCGGTAGTTAGGCCACCTCCATCATGGAATGTCCTTGAGCGCGAGAAACTCTACACGGCGAACACAAGCATTCCTAAGCAACGACCAGTCTTTGGAAGCCCCAAGGACCTCCCTCAGTTTGCCCACCGGCGTTTCAGCAAGCGTACTTCGGGTGCAGTCAGTGACATGGTGAACATGCTCGCGAATAAACGCCAAAAATGCGAAATCACATCGGCTCCCCCGAGCGTTGTTTCAGGTATGTCGCTCACCTCGCGAAACCCCTTCTCGAAGCGAGTGGTCTCTGTGTTCTCCAAGACCGAGCCTGCCTCGAATGATACCTCATCCCACAAACCCGACCTCATTGGATCCTCTGGTGGCGCAGTGGACGACTTGCCTAACAAGGCTCGGAGGATAAGAGCCTCGAAACCTGAGCCTGATGGCAGGCCTCTCAAACCGATCACATCCCTTAAGGCTCCTGTCCTTCCAAAGGAGTACCTGCCATACCCGACACCAGTGACACCACAGGTCAAGAAACCAAAGGCGAGTCTGAAGCAGGCGAGGCTATCATTTCCACCTGCTTGTCCTGTACCGAAGTTGTGAATACTGTTGGAAAAACTAGTTTTATGTATTTCTTGTATCTCTAAATCGGTTTTATTGATGTGTCACATGACTCGGGTTTCGATATCTGCTACTTGAACTTCAATCAACACCACTCTATCAGCTGAGTGGCTCTTGCAAAGCATGGACTACTTCTCGAAGTTCCTACGAAGCGCAAACAGTCAGCCCTCACCGAAGCCCGTCCATGATTACGCTGGGGAGTTCAACCAATCTTGGAACCTGATCAAGGTGTGCAACCTCGCGTAGTGCATTGCGTGCACTTATCCAGGGAAGTCGGTAGACCACACTCGAACACCCCGATGAACGACAGCTCCTGAAGGGCATAACCTCGACAGATGTGCCCGAACATCTTCGGTCAATGGTAGATGCGTTGGTGTGGGAATCCTCGCGGGCTGAGCAAGAGTGGGTCAGTTGCTTCCTTGATACGTTCGCGTTTCACATCCCCTAAGCGCGACAGGTGCTTGCCTTGAGTATTTGTTGAAGAACGGTAAACTTGGTTCATGTCTTTTTTGACGTCATCATTTAGAATGATCGTGTAGATGTCCTTGGGACGCTCGTTCGACTCAGTGAGCCAGACCGACCGTCAGGGATACAAGCAGAGGTCCTCCGTGCAGTGCAGAATATGGTAGTCCTTATGGATGAACAGTTCCTTGTGCACTCTGCTGTGCATAGAGCTGTTCTGAGGCTGCTCCGGAACTGTGTGGGCGATGACATCCAAGAACAGCTGGATGGCCGCCACAAGGTTATGGGGGCTGCTAAGAATGCTGTTCGTAGCCAGCCTTCTGAATACGAAGTAGATCGTGAGCGTTATTCTTACTGCCGGCATTTTCTGTGTTCACGAGAGCTCCAGTGGTCAATCTGCTTTGCATACTTTGCAGCCGCATCCGAACACACAGAGAACTACTCATGATATTCTTCCATGATAAGCATTGGTACCGATCTGAACCCCTCTTTTCTGTCGAGGAGGATGAAGACGAAGAAGAGGACGAAGACGGTGATACGGGACATCAAGGTTTCGACAATGATCCTGCACGTACTCCTTCACCGGCCTCGTCGCAAGCAACAATAACCTCTGCCCCAGTTTCCTCCAATGCGCGGAAACCAGAGTACGAGTTCCTTTTGTTTAACTACTTGTTGCGCTTTGTCCACCGCGAAGGGCAAATAGGTGACTTTGCTCGTGCTGGGCTTTTGTTCTTGATGGACGTGGCCATGTCTCCTGGAGAGCCTTCCCGCTGCGCTTCGAGGGACGAAAAAGCCGGGTTGGATCCTTCCTCCTCTGAACACCCTGCGCCGGACCCAATCACGGACGCTGCTCTCTCGCTTGCAGAATACATAGTGGATGGTGACTTCTCTGAAGTCCTTGGCGCTGGTCTGGGGGCCGTGTACTCACTACTCCCTTCGAAACTCGAGATACGCTCTCCCAAGACTTCAGACGCAAATCTAAACAACGGAATGGTCCTCGGCTGCACAGGAGCGAAGTCAAAGGATGATGCTGAAGCGCCCACGGACAGGAGCTCGGCACTTGGCTTGGAGGATTCCAACAATCCGGACTTCAAGTCTCGCCTTGATCATTTCCTCAAACTCCTCGAGTTTTTGGAAGATATCATCCGTAGAAACGTTCTTCGCGATTCTAGAGACAGAGAAATCGATGCTTCTGCTCTGGTTGGCACTTCCATCGTCCAGTCTATTCTTGACGCAGTTCGCCGTATATTCCTCGAAAACGTGCTATATCCTTCCATATTAGAATGCTCCGATATCGATGGCAGTGCCGTCGCCGTTTTGTCGTACGTCGACATCATGATCCGGACTTTACAGACCAGTCGGTTGTCTGACCTGCTCGTCGACTTCCTCATGAGTGAGGACAACGAAGATGTTAATATACGCCATCGTCCACCTAGTACACTGTCCCTGAATACTAGCGGGCTTCCATTGTGGAAGTCAGCTGCTGTACTAGACAGACAGGCTAAACTCTCCCGACGGAAGAGCAGCGCTATGATGTTGTTGGAGCTCGAGGCACCGGACTCTAGGCGGCCGTCGGGGTATTTCACTTCTGTTGGCCGCTTCACCCTCAAAGATCTCTTATTGTCGAACTTGCGCTCCCAGAACCAGGCGACAATGATCGCTGCATTGCAACTATTTCAGACCATGCTAAGCCAGCGTTGTCGAGTCAGCACAGACCGCCTACTCCTTGTCATTCCTGATGCAAACGCGACTAGCTATCCTGAACCTATCACGATCACGCATGTCCACCCTCCGCAGGAGTCAGGAGAAGAAAGCGACAGCGAAGAATTTGTGTATCCTGGGGCAGAGACTGAAACTCGTACCCCTCCACCGATCCCTCAGTTTAGTTATGTCCAGCCGGAAACGACATACACCACTCACGAGCGGGAGATGGATCTTTATTTTACGCTCGTCTCACGCTTGGATCCATCGCATAACGAGGACGTTTTCAGCACAGGTTACGAACACTATCTCCACGATGCGGTTACTGCTATCCAGCACCATCCGTGCTTTTGCGTCGATTCAGACGAGGACCCTCAGGCCAGATCAAGGCGTAGACACCGTCTCAACGTCAATGATCCCTTTTTGTCTACTGTTATAGAATGTCTTCGCAGGTTCTTCGTGAACACCCCGAAAGCAAACATTTCTTTGACAGGGGTGTTGGCCGAGCTTGCACTTTGTCCAGACAGGTCGATCGCTGGGTGGCTTACATGCGCTTCCAGCGACATTCTGCCTGCGATCCCGTCGGATGATTTGATGCTAGATGACATACGAGATGACCCATCACTCGATTTCGACATTGAGGAGAAGCTAGTCACGGAGACCAACGTTTTACCTGCAAAGAGATTAGACGAGACCTCTCGTCCTATTGTGCACTCCATCTTCCAAGGACTGGTTGACCAGCTGGAACGTTATCGGCAGTTGGTAGAAGGGTTTGACAAGTATCTGTTAGAGCGCCGACAGGGCCTTCTCTTCTCAGAGAATCTCACTGACGCTCTTACGTTGGTTCTGGAACCTGTGGTTGACCCCAGTCATACTCAACCCTCTCCTGGACCATCTGGCAATGCTCAACTTGCTACTCCATCGCGCCCAAAGTCGAAACCAAGAAGCTCACTGGTATCTTTCTTAACGCCACGGAAGAACAAAACGAAGGTCCAGGTCTCCCCCGAGTCCCAAGCGCCACCAAGGAATGATAATAAATCAGCCACTGTGTCCAATCCTTTCGGGCCACATTACCAACGGACGACAGATATCCTCGTCGAGCCATTTATGGCACCTCTATCGTCTTCTGGCCTCTGGGCACCTGTCAAGCCCTTCAGCTGGAATACTGATGAAGAAGACGTGTTCACCGATAGTCATTGGGGAGGAGAGAGAACCCGCGCCGAAGCAGTGGTGGATCAAGGTGAACGGCCGGCTACGCAGGTGACACTGTCGCATCTACTGGATAACGTGGTTATTCTGGAGGAGTGTATCAAGGAGCTTGCTGCGATCATCCAGGCGCGGCGAAGTCTTGGGATCGATTCGTTGAGGTATGTGTAATATCTTGTTGTGTAAATATAGATACTAGTACATCTGGTATCCCATTCCATTCGACCAGCGGACAAAGTAACAGCGAGGAACTTAACATAAGTTAAACACACGGCTCAGCGGTCAGTGCAAACCAACTATTTGGTCTTCACACGAGTCTTTCCTCTGCCCTTGGTCGTTCTTGTGGACTGCTTAGATTGGGGTTTTTCAGAGGAAGAAGGCGCCGACCGCGGCTTTTTCTTTGGTGACGGTGTCTCTTCTTCGTCACCGGGTTCTTCGGCAGCTGTCTTCGTCCGTTTCTTACCTTTCCCCCCTCTGCTCTTGGAAGAGCCTTCTTCCATTGCCGTATATTTGGCTGCCAAGTTATCTAAGAAGCCATTGCGAGCTTTCTGTTTCTGCAGAATGAGGGCCTGAAGGGCTGAATGATCTTCCTGGTCTGCATCCTCCGTCTCGTTGGCATTGCCCTTGCCCTTTGTTCGCCTCGGACCGGTTTTGCCAGTACCGTAGAATTCATCCCAGACACCCAATTCCCTGGCATGCTCCTCTGCCTCTTTAGCCTCATGCTCACTTTGCTTTTTCCTGACGAGTTTTGCTTTTTCGTCTTTAGACGTGGAGCGCCACAGAGGAAAATCGGGTAGTTCAGATTGGTTAACAAGATCTGATATTATGCGGATGAAGCGGGGCTCGTCGTCGATGGTAGAATGAGGGATATGTCTCATGATTTCACCCAGTGAACCTTCGGTCTCGAGGAAAGCTGCCTTCAAGTCTTGTACTTCCTCGGAAGAACCTGAGGCGAGACGCGTCA
Source organism: Scleroderma bovista (assembly GCA_037178675.1). Classification (NCBI taxonomy): domain Eukaryota; kingdom Fungi; phylum Basidiomycota; class Agaricomycetes; order Boletales; family Sclerodermataceae; genus Scleroderma; species Scleroderma bovista. Next base: position 88,314 of record JAYMGJ010000431.1, read on the forward strand.
ATGTAGCCCTAGAGGAAGGGAGAGAATATGTTGACACGCCTTGATACTCTTTCTTCATCTCATCTAGTCGGCCACGCGTGACGCGGTCGAAGAGGTCCTCAAAGTACGCTTCCCACCCATCGTCCTCGTTTGTTCCAAGTGCTAAGCTGTCATCCGTCGCTCCCGTTGTGTCGTACTTTTTCCTCCGCTTTGTGTCGCTCAGCACGGCATAGGCAAAACCAACTCTCTGAAACTGCATCGACGCGTGTGCACGTGCCTCGTCAGTGGAAGAGGCATGTTTGTCTGGGTGGTGTAGGAGGGCCAATTTTCGATAAGCTCTTCTGATGTCCTCTGCAGATGCACCTGACTCGACACCAAGGACCTTGTAGAGGTCGACATCGTCTTCGTCGGGGAAGAACTGGCCGATGGGGTCGTTGCAGTCCATTGAGAGCGACGTGACATTGTGTCACGTTGAGTTACTTGCGCGGCGGCGTGACACGCAGTGTCGGACAGTCGGAGCCTGATTTGGACCCAGCGACGGCAGCGCACCACCCGCGACCGTGGCGGACGCATCCTAGTACTTGGCCATGGGGAGAACAGTCTGTGGGCTGCAGTGGAGTACCAGGCAGACAGCGACCAGCAATATTTAGGACTAGTTTCCCTTTCTGTTTGGACATTGTCCCCCAGATGTCGTGAACATCAGATCCCACCTAAGCCGATAGCAACTTTGTCGCAACGCCAACTGAATGGGTTGCAGGTTCGCGTCGCCGTCGAGAACAATCGAATCTTTGTTTTCTGGACACACAACCTGCACCGGATCCCAGCATTTCCCCATTTTTTTCTTCGCCTCACGCTGGACAAGTCGCACGGCTCTCACGAGGTGTGGGCGGCAGTTCCACCCTGCCAGACAGTTGCCTTGTGGTCCCTTCGAAACCTTCGCAGCACTTTGTTTTCTTCCCCAAGGAGCACTCATTATTGTGTCGACATCCTTCACTGCCCGTTGCGAAGCATGGAGGCATATTTTGCTTTTAAAGAAGACTGACCATCGTCCAAAATTCATTCTAATTCACTCCCCACTACTCCCTCTCATCAGCCGGATCATATCCCTTCGTTGACCCTCCTCACTACCACCGACATTATATGGCCCCATTTCGGTCTCCATTTCCCCGTCCAGCTCCTCACCCGCAACTCACAGGGAACCCCCACCACGCTGCAGGGAACCGTCAGGTTGCCAATCCCGTAAGCGATACCCTTCCCTTTCTCCAGTGCTCTTTTTCACCATCCCCCTCCAGCCCCCAAGTTTGTTACCCTCCGATGTCATTTCATCCCGGTGCTGACCCCCGACAGTGGAGAAGGATGTTGATAGAGTGGCAAAGAAGTTGCGTGACGAGTATTCCACTGCCGTGAATCGCACCATTCGCACCTCGCTGCCTGATGAGCACCGGCAGCGGTGCGAAAAGTACGTGGCTGATGTTCATGTCTACAAGGTCTGGGTCGTTCCATTGCTGCTACTCGAATTAGCCATCCTGACCGCGACTCCAGGCTCTCCTAGTGGAGGTCTATGTACATTTGGTACATTGCGAGTATCGGGACAAGCGGTGAGCAGCGTGGTCTTTGTCTGTCATTTCTTACTAACTTCTACAGACATCCTCTACCAATTAAGCTTCAACAATCGATATCAACCTGGCGGTCGTGGGACCCCTTGAAACAGCTAACTCACCACGTCAAGATCAGAGATGTCTTGCGCGGCTATCTGCAACGTGACTGCCAAAAGCACAGCTGGGCTAGATCCCGTATACCCACAGGCGATAAAGATGGTATCTTATCCCTGATAGTGCATTGCGGAAGGGCACAAGAAACAGCGTTCCATGACCTGGCATACAGGAGACAAATCCAGGAAGATGATGATCACATGCTTTGGAAAGAAAGCGATGTGCTCGTTGATCTCCTTCACTCGGTACATTCTTATCAGGTTACCGCCGCGGAATTCTCGTCTTACTCACTAAACTAGTATCTCACCATCCATGACATTGATCCAATTTTCAGAGAGCGCTTGCTCAGCCACACAGTTCGTCTCGCAAGAAAGTCTGCATATTTACCAAAGAGACTCGCCATAGATTTCGGCGAAGTAAGTTTGTCAGGGGAAATCCTTACTGGCGGAAGTACTGCGGCCAGTGTTCACGTGGGACGCTACAAGCACAGAGATATCGTCGTCAAATGGTTAACGTTTAGTGACGAGAGATCAAGGAACAAGTATAGAAAGGTTCGTTTCACGTCTACCTACTATGGGACTCTGAGAATAATCAAAAGTTCAGGCATTTTCCAGCGAGGGTATCTTGTGGAGTACGCTGCGACATGAAAACATTGTGCCATTCTACGGGGTGGTTTCAGATCCAAACCTGTCTATTAGAATTGGCCTGGTGTCCGAGTTTATGCCCAATCGGACCATTAAGCACTATCTCAAAACGCCCAGTGTAAACCGCAAAAGACTGGTATGTACCCATACATTATGTTGTCTTCGTAGACGCAGAAGCGTAACACCTGTGACAGGCAGCCGATATTGCGAGAGCGTTGGAGTACATCCATAACTTGAAACCTCCTGTTTACCATGGAGATCTGAAATTTGTACGTTGTGCGTGAGTCTTGGCGCCCTCCAGTAACACTCCCATTTCCAGGACAATATTTTGGTGGATGCACACGGACACGCTCGTTTGGCCGACTTTGGTCAAGCCTCGGCATCAGATTCTAGACGAATTCTGGATACGTCGTCTGTCGGCCGTCCGCAAACGCCTTGGCAGTATCTAGCACCAGAACTCTTAGCCCTCGATGACAATGTCCGCACTACCTCTTACAGTGACATGTGGTCCTTTGGGTGCGTGCTGTACGAGGTGAGACACGCTGGTTTTCTCTCGACGGATTCCTCATTTTTTTATTAAATAGTTACTGGTTGTGTGCTCTTCGAACGTCTTCCCAGCAATGATATCATAAATCGAATAAGGGATGGCCACATGCCCACACGACCACGGGACTTAAAACCAGATGTCTCCACGCTGTGGCCGGTCATTGAGTTATGCTGGCATTTCGTTCCTGAACATCGACTTAGCGCCCGCAAGGCAGTCAATAAATTGTCCTAACTTGGTAAAGGGTCACGGCTCATTGACACTATATAATGGACGCGATATTCAAGGACACCTGTGTTAACTCGTAGTTGTTTTGTTGAGATGCCAGATAGATGTGCCAAGGACAAAGTTTCCATGTTCCTACATACAGTAATTACAGAAATAGTTGAAGTAGCAATGGTATTGTCTGTAAGTTCCTCATCCATAGGAATATCATAGTGCAAGACATGCTAAATCCCTTCATGAAGTGGACTTTCGCACTATCGAGTGAGCTGGGGCCTTTGCAGCGGATCACGTGAGCCTTAGATAATCTAGTACTAGCCTATTCCCCTCTCTCGTCTCTCTTACACGCTCGTACTCATACGTCTTTTCTGACCCACCCACCTCCCTTTCACATCTCTAGCGTGTTTGGTCTGGCTGGTTTCCCCTATCTCTCCTCCTTCCACTCGTCAGACCCGGCCCGCTGATGCCCCCCTCGCCGCGCACCTATCTCGCTCCCCCTATCTTCAGTTGGTCATGCGCGCGCGCGCTCCGGCATCTCGGCCAGGTCGCAACCCCCCTTCGGGATTCAGCGCGCGACCCCCGGCCTTCCCCACACACAAGTACTCTCCAAATCAGTAATTAGGTCTTTCCTACCTACCACTGATCTGGACGGCCATCTCACTCACCTCTCATCACACGTGCTACTTTAGATAGCATCTCTTTCGTAGACACGCTCAGATCTCACAGTAGCATCACACTCGCGCCATTCTCACGCTAGCAGCAAAGGTACGTACTCGGCAGAGACCTGTGACTGGAGAGGAATGTCATAAAACCTCAGGTCGCGTGACCCACTGGTTCGATTCGACGGGTGATTTTGTTCTGCCATCGAGATTGTACTGCGTCGAGTGAATGGATACATAAGGCCTTGAATGATGCATTCGCAGCGTAGCCAGATTAGGTGGGCCGACTAGGATTGTAAGGAGTCTGGATGGGCCCTTGTTCTTGTGGTCGTCAGTTTCTGGCGAGGCTGTCGCATCCTAGGATTAGCCCCAGAGTGATATTGGGCCGTTGTCCGAAGGTCGCTGACCAGGCTCGTTGGGCTAGACGCCAGATGTGGGTGGCGGTTGGGTGTTCGCATTCTATGTGTTCTATGGACTCCAATGAGGCGTCGCAGCTGGCGCATCGTGCCCTGTGGGCGAGGTAGTGGATGTTAGACCAGAAGTCACCGATACATGCGAAGCGCACTTTGATGAGGAAGGTTTGGATCGTACTGTACTCACTCCAAGGCCCGTTGGTTCGTAGGTGGGGGGCGGTGAGGTCGATCTCATCAGGGGTGAGTTTTCCTGCTCCTGCGACCACTAGTTTGTCCGCTTCTTCGTTCTCAGTCGTGCCATTTTGACCTATCACCCATTTGAAGTGGATTGGGTGCTCTTAGTCCGCAGATGGTACGCTGCTTGCCGATCCGCGCTAGGGATCTTCATCCAGCCGAAGTCCTCGAGGGCGCTGAGGGATTTCATGAGGTTCTGTATACATATCTTGAGTCCGTGATTATCAGAAGGTCGGGCGATGGGGGGGAGTCTGTATAACGACTACTATGGCGGCCACTTCCCCGGTTTGGTTGCGCCCGGTACTCGGATTCAACCATTTAATTGGCTCTGTATATTTGTCGACTCGGGGAAGTGCCGACTGCGTTGGCAGAAGCCTTGCTTGATACTTGCAGAATGCAGCTAAGTAGTAGGTAGACGTGCGAGGAGGTACTAAAAACCCGAATCATGAGTATATCTGCAGTGTACACATCTTTACCTGGGACACATACTAGTGTTTGACATAGGTCAGGACACGGATGCAGGCTGTTCATGGGTACAGACCTGCAGGTATTCTCCATCAGTAAAACTACATAAGAGAATGGACTAAAATGAGTGATACAAGTAGTGACTAAGTAAACGAGTGTTGTTGTCGGCATTGGTGGTGGGCTCATCGTCAAATTGGCATGACCGTTGGCGCTGGTAGTTGTGGGGCCATTGTTGCCGTCCCCAGCGTTGGTAATGGTGGGGTCATCATCATCGTCGCGTTGGCGGTGGTGGTTGGCATTGGTGACGTCGTCTGGCAGGGGATCAACAGGATGTGCGAGTAGCGAAATAGAGAGCTCGAATGGGCATGGAAATAGGTCGAGCACAACATCGGAGGAGTCGATCATGGTGCCCGAGTGTGAGGATGGTTCGAGAGAGGGAGACCGAGAACACCTTGGGAATTGAGTCAGCTCGCCGGGAGTGCGGTACGGTCGCGGGCCATATGTTTGACGAAGTGGAAACAGTTGTCCGAATGCGTAAAGGTTGTTGCCAGCAAGGAAGACGGATGGATGGTAATGCAGGCTGTGGATCGAACCCATAGATCCTCCCGAACGAGTCGGAGACACTCATTACCATGTCGATCGAGTCGGAGGACCAAGGCGGCAGTGAAACACCGTGTGTACACTTTGGAGGCACAAGAACGCACGCAGACGGTGTTGAAGAACCTGGAATTCTTGGACGAGTTGAGAGGCAAGACGAGGTGATTGCGACGAGTGTTGAGGGCAAGACGACTGGCTGACGTTGGCGATCGACGAGGTGACGGCGGCGGCGAAGATGGCACAATGCGTGCGCCAACACCAAGCTTACTTGTGTCGTCGGGGCCACCCACACATCCCTCAGAGCATCCGTACTGGACCATTAGAGGTCGGAAGACTCAAAGGCAAAACGACTTATTGCCTTCGTGCATATGTAGGGTGCGGGTGGTCGCGCCTTGTCTCCTCAGTCCTACTTTGTGTGCGTAGGTGCATTCAGTCGTCGCTGTCATCGTCTTCGCACTGGTCACTGGCTATGTGTGTCACTTGTCCATGGTCTCTGTGCGTGTGGATTGTGATTGTTGCGGCAACACCGCCATGTCATGTCGTGGGCCCCCGATCATGATGATGGTTGGCGTAGCGGCGGTAAGGGTGACAGTTGTGGTGGCGCCCATCGTTATCATCTTGGCCTGGTTGTGACCTTGTCATCGTCATCGTCGGCTGTGAATCCATAGCCATAGTAAAGAGGGTTGTCATGCTGGGCGCCCACACCTCGTGACTTGAAAACCAATGACAGAATCACAATTATTCTTGGGAACAGCTGTAACGTCCAAGAGAAGTATGAATGCAACATCTAGAGCCGCGGGGGCCATTTTCAAACGACCTTCAAACACTTGCGCCACAAGGATCTACCCTCCGTTTTGGAATATTCCACGACAATACGGAGAACATATCCATGTGGTGTATGCGGAAAACTTCGAGTGCTGGGGACGAGTTTGCCGTGTAGAAAACAATGAAAAAAGGAGAGCGGCAGACCAGCAGTGAGCGAGGAAAGAAAGAAAGAAGCTGAATAGCCTCCGATACACCACTGCGTCAACGCACGTCCACCACTGAATGTTCGCGCCGCCGTCGAGAAACAATCGAATCTTTATTATTCTCTGGACCCACAAACTGCACTGGATCCCATTTGTTTTTCTTGGTCTCGCGCTGGGCAAGTCATATGGTTCTCGCAAGGGTTGGGCTGCAATTCCACCACACACACCTGCCAGGCAGTTCACTTGCTTGTGATCTCTTCGAAATCGCAACACTTTTGTTATCTTCCCCCAACTTGGGAGCACTCATCATTGTGTTGACATCCTTCACTGCCCAGGCTGTTGCGAAACATGGACGCATATTTCGCTTTTAAAGCAGACCAACCATCGACCAAAGTTCACACTCATTCACACTGTACTACTTCCCGTTCACTCCTGCTTATCAGCCACATTATATCCCTTTATTGACCTCAATACCGTTGACAATATGGCCACATTTCCCCGTCCAGCTCCTCGCCCGAAACCAACAGGGGACCATCAGGTTGCCAATCCAGTAAGCAATACCCTTCCCTTTCTCCAGTGCTCTTTTTCACCGCCCCCCTCCAGCCTCCAAGTTTGTTACTTTTCGATGTCATTTTATCCGGATGCTGACCCCTGACAGTGGAGAAGGGTGTCGATAGAGAGGCAAAAAGATTGCATGACAAGTACACCCGTGCCGTTAATCGCACCATTCACACATCTCTGCCCGATGGCCATCGGCAGCGGTGCGAAGAGTACGTGACTCATGTTCATGTCTACAAGGTCCGGATCGTTCCATTGCTCCTACTCGAATCAGCCATTCTGACCGCGACTCCAGGCTCTCCTAGTGGACATCTATGCACATTTGGTATATTGCGAATATCGGGACAAGCAGTGAGCAGTGTGGTCTTTGTCTGCACTTTCTGACTAACTTCTGTAGACATCCTCTACTAATTAAGCTTCAACAGTCGGTATCAATCTGGCGGTCATGGGACCGCTTGAAACAGCTAACTCACCACGTTAAGATCAGAGATACCTTGAATGGGTATCTGCAACGTGACTGCCAAAAGCACAGTCAACCACTCTGGGCTAGATCCCATGTACCCGAAGGCGATAAAGATGGTATCTTATCCCTGATAGTGCATTGCAAAAGGGCACAAGACACAGCGTTCTACGACCTGGCATATAGGAGACAAATCCAGGAAGATGATGACCACATACTTTGGAAAGAAAGCGATGTGCTCATCGATCTCCTTCACTCGGTACATTCCTATCAGGTCACTGCCGTAAAATTCTCGTCTTACTCACTAAACTAGTATCTCACTCTCTATGATATTGATCCAATTTTCAGAGAGCGCCTGCTCAGCCATACAATTCGTCTCGCAAGAAAGTCTACATATTTGCCAAAGGAACTTGCCATAGATTTCGGCGAAGTAAGTTGGTCAGGGGAACCCCTTACTGACGGAAGCACTGCGGGGACTCTTTACCCGGGAAGCTACAGGCGCGAAATTATCGTCGCCAAATGGTTAACGTTTAATGACGAGAGATCGAGGAAACTGTTTAGAAAGGTTGGTTTCATGTCCTCTACCATGGGACTCTGAGAATAATCAAAAGTTCAGGCATTTTCAAGCGAGGCTATCCTATGGAGCACGCTGCGACATGGAAACATTGTACCATTCTACGGGGTGGTTACACATCCAGAGTCACCTTTTAGGCTTGGCCTGGTGTACCAGTTTATGCCTGATCGAACCATCACGGACTGGCTCAAAGAGCCCAGTGCAAACCGCAAAAAACTGGTATGTCATACATTACGTTTTTTTCCGTGGACGCGGAAGCATAACATCTGTGACAGGCAGTTGAGATTGCGAAAGCGTTGAGGTACATCCATAACTTGAAGCCTCCCGTTTACCATGGAGATCTAAAATGTGTACGTTGTGCTTGGGTCTTGACGCTCTCCAGTAACACTCCTATCTCCAGGACAATATTGTGGTGGATACATGCGGACATGCTTGTTTGACCGACTTTCTTCAGGCATCAGATTCTCGCCAAATTCTGGACTTGGAGACTGTCCGTCCGCAAACCCCCTTTCAGAATACTGTTCAGTATATGGCACCAGAATGGATATCTTCCCATGACATTATCCGCGCTACATCTTACAGTGACATGTGGTCCTTTGGGTGTGTGCTGTACAAGGTGAGACGTGCTTATGGCATTGGTTTTCCTTTGACAGATTCCTCATATTTTCATTAGATAGTTACTGGTCGTCTGCCCTTCGAACATCTTTCCCCCAGTAAAGCCATGAAACGAATAAGGGATGCCCGCATGCCCACACGACCACGGGACTTGGAACCAGAAGTCTCTGCGCTGTGGCCAGTCATTGAGTCATGCTGGCATTTGGATCCTAAACGTCGCCTCAGTGCTCACAAGGCAGTCGATGAATTGTCCTAACTTCGTAAGGGTCACGCACATTTGAGGTGCTGATGGACATTGTAAATAATGGACGCGATATTCAAGGACACTAACTTGTAGTTGTTTGGTTGAGATGGATAGATCCGCAAAGGACAAGGATTAAATAGGTTTCCGTGTTCCTACAGTAATTACAGAAGTGAACCATTGAAGTAGTAATGGTATCGTGTGCAGGTTCCTCATTTGTAGGGGTACCGTAGTGCAAGACATGCTACATCCCAGAGAGCCACTTCACTACTCGATAGAGATCTGTGGCTGGAGAGGAATGCCGTAGTATGACGTTTGTCGCTCCGGCAACTTCGGAGAAGCCACATCAGTATTGATTCCTAGAAGAACGTTCCATTTATCCGTAATACAACGCTCGACAACTAGCGGGACTGACCTTGGGTTTTGGAATCATGTAACCCCTTATCGAAATCATAAAAGCATTTAACCCCCACCATGAAACTGGCCAAGAGGAGTATGAATGCGACAATCGCTAAATCTGATATCAGAACAGCACGTTGATAAGCTACTAATGCACGTACTGAACACGGTCAGTGTTGCACGCGTGGAAAGATACTGCGCCTCGGATGAAGGTTCATAGAAACGGAAAAGTTTATACACTACAGCTCTTATTATAGAGGGAAAACCATAAACATCATGTGTGTACTTACCGACTGCATGGAGGGGACAGATAAGGTACGCATTGAATTACACCTCAAAATTCCAATGGATCACTTACAATAAGTCATCGCCGCCACCATTAAGGTAAGGGAGGCGGCCATTAACCTTCATATCCAAGTCAATTTATAACCAGGTCGGTCGGTTCGAAGAACATACCATTTGACCTCGCGTTGAACAGCAAACGCACAACCAGCAAGAAGGATCAAAACAATTGGTATCGCGGCAATGGTGAGGCCGAATTCAGTAGAATCGGTAGAGAGCACAACTATGAGAAGCTAACCGGTATCAGCGACTTGTGTCATATGAAACATTCAGCGCACGCTTACTTGCATGGTCACGCCCACAAAGCAGAAAAAGTCGATTTTCAGGAAGCAGATAAAGATTTGATAGTACTGGTACATCGCTGTTCCATTGAATTCAGTTGAAGGCAAAGGCACAAGAAGACATCTACGAACATTTCAGCTTTGGGTTGGCACCGACAACATGGAATATCTCCCATCTAGGTGTGAACCGTGAGCGTGGTTATAATTCGAAAGGGTAAAGCTTTTACCCAAATTCCTCGTAAAGCCGTTTTATCCAGAACATCAGCAAAAACCATGAAGCAGATATTATGCATGGTGCGATCACAAGGAACGGCTTCACTTTGTCCCATAAGAAGTCCGCATCGTCGACACATTCCAACAGACCTGATAAAGTGCAGTCTCCAATGGCAATATTAGTCTCGCGCACCTGCAGTGCTGAAAAGACGATGAGAGCGCCATGGAATACTATGGAGCTCGGTGGATTAAAGTGTCGTACGCAGTCAGGACCACCTACCGATGATGCTGAGGAGTTGAATGATGTTTCTTAGTCTCAGAGCATCGAAAGCCAAGGCAAGCTCGAATATCCTGCGCAGAACGATTGAGCAAATATTAACGTGAGCTTGAGAATTGGCGTTTACTCGGCGAGAATGAACAACGCAAGATAACACGGCAGTGTCTGTGAATTCGTGGACCACCTGGGGACGATTGGGCTTTTAAAATGCATACCTTGTACCCCGCTTCGTCGAATCTCGACCCCAGGTATCCATGCACCTTGAGATGAATTAAAGACAGGTCCTATGGTTGAAGCGCCTCACTCACAATGCCAAACGTCGATGAAACCAATGCAATGACTACTATGGCCTCTATAATCGCGCTTAAATATTTTCGTGTAGGGGTGTTTATAGCATCATGAACTCACGAATCGCAACTGAGGAGACATCAGATTGAGTGGTTCACCGGCAAGGAGGGTTTGAAGACGTACTGGTGATCATAAAGGCGCGCTGGGCCTTTGTCCCAAGGAGAGATTCAACCGCCATCCTGACTCGGAGGAGAAGGCCAACCTTGAGGGTGGTGAGAGTTGGGAAATGCAGCGAAACAGCGCTGGATGGGTAGCTAAGTGGCTGTGCAACTGACTTGGGTTCACAACAACGCTTTCAAGTTTCAACGCGGCTCGCTCTACTATGTACAAAGTCTCCTCCCAAAGATGATCGGCGACTCTTATCAAGCTCCACAGCACCTACAAGCTGTGTCATGGGCAGTTCATCAATTGGCAGTGATGCCATACTTCCTGTGCGGTGACCGGTCCACTCCGTATTGAAGTGACTTGAGGCATCAGTGGGCTGTGGCCGATACGGACCAGCTTCACCTCCGCACACTACCCATTGTTGTGTTTTTATTATACTCATACATTGCATTAACCCAGATGCGAGCGATATGTGCAACCATCAAGTGTATAAGTATGTGATCGGAACTCTGGGTACAAAGTTGATCATTCCAACCAGTCTAACTGAGCAAGCAATCAAAACGTGTCACCCTTACACATGCTCTCTCTAACAGCTTGTGCGACCAGAAGTTCCTCCATCCACAGGGTCCGTATGGGTTGCTGTACGCGGGAACAGCTCACCATTTCGTCGAGTGTTCGTTGGGCTCTGCTGATGATCACTTCGCACATATGAAGGATAGATTCTCTACATGACTCTTCGTTGCTGTCTGATACGCGTTCTCGCTTGCCCAGAGTGACATCTCTCCATATCTGGATGTCGCTTGCTTCGACACCCTTTGCTCCTGAAACAAGATTATACAGACGCAGGGCCGTGATTAATCGCCAAGACGGTCGGGCATATTCTGGTGTCGAAAAAATAACCCAGTCCCTGACAACATAGCTAGGTTCTAGTGTGTGTTGCAAATAAAATGACGCACCCCCAGTAACCCTCCGTTTCGAGCATAACCCTCACTATATGGCTTTGTCGTTGATCTTTGAAGAATTTCTCCTCGAGGACATTTTCAACATCGACCTCACCATGAATTCCCGTCGCTGCATTATGGAGTTCATTCACAAACCCATATTCCACGAAAAGGGTTTTGTTAGAGTGGCATCCATATGTTAAGAGAATCTCGCTATTCCCTTTTATCACTATATCGTCCTTCGAGAAAAACCGGAGACCTTCGCCTATTGGTGGTACAGGTGCAACATCCCAGATGTCAGCATTATTTAGGCCAGGGCGCATGTTCGACTGGTTTGGGCTGTGGTTAGCAAAATCAAGTACTGGACACATGGTGAGATTGTTGGGGTTCGATTTTGACGATTTGAGGCGATAAAATATGCATCGTGTATTGACTGAGGAGCAGATCGTTCTCTAAGTGAGAAAGGGGCATGGAGCTATTTGGTTACCGTTTAGCCAAGCCCATAAGAAACCCATGACAAGCTTGGCCTCGTCGGTGTCCACATTGCGGTGCCTTCCATCAGGAGACACGGGGAACTGCATCTGCGCAAAGGTTAGGGTGTGAAGAGCCCGCCGAAACTAATAGCCACACCATGAAAGAGTGTACTTTACACCAGTCATTTAAAAAACGACTATAAAGGCATTCCAACTGAGAGGAAACACCAGGAGGAAGTGATTGTAACAAAGCATCTTTTCCACCAGTACATCCTTGCTTCAGATGCTTAGAGCAGACTATCCATGTTAATGGGTGGCTGCTAAAGTCTCGAGGAAGCGTTGAAATGTATGGCCCAAAGAGTGGATCCTTGCTATCTTCATCCCCATCTGGGCGCCATATGAGCAGGTGCATGGAAATTAATTGGATCGCAGTGAGTGTTTTGACGGTTTGTAGTGGGTAAAATGGTTTGAGGGTCATCACATTCATCATCGCCTTGGCCGGAATAGAGAATAGAAGGCTGCCTGGCTAGAAAACGAGTCAAAACTCCTTGGACATAAGAGGGGATTAAACACACCGGACAAGATCTACGTGAAAATAGACCATTGCCAGCCGCTGTGTACGAGTCTCTAGTGTGGGCAGATGGAAGAGGATTTGTGGTGAAACTACGCAACTAGGTGTCTTTCTGCACTCGACTACTAGGTCGGTCATTTCTGCTCCGAGGCTATTGAGCCAGGCCATCAGGTTCTCCCATCGGGAGTCCGCCGACATGTCCTTTTTGAACGTTGGATTTGAGTGTACAGGTCAACAGAACGTCCCAGAAGTAGGCAGGGACGTACCCAGGTGAGAATTCTTGAAAAGCGCACTTATTCTCAGTGGATGATGACGGAACACCCGAAGCATAGGGTGGATGTGACGACTCCGATGGTTCATCTTTCTTATCGATCCCGTCACCCATCATTTATTATATCCTACCACTTGGACGCTTATTACCAAGTACTCCGTGCACCCAGCAGTTGGCTAGGAACATGTCTGTGTTCAATGCATCTCGTCTACTCGGGAAAACCGTCCTGATTACGGGGGCGAGCTCAGGCATTGGCGCGGTAAGATTCAGTCAGTATATCTCGCTCGAGCAACTGATAAGGCCCCATCAAAGGCGACAGCGATTCTTTTCGCAAAAGCAAGTCTGAAACCCTCATCGGAGGCTAGGATCGCCTACTAACACATCACAGGCTGGTTCGAACTTGATTCTCACTGCTCGTCGTATGGATGCTCTCGAGCAGGTACGGCAACAGTGCGTCGCTGCACACCAAGGAGCTGGCGTTCAACACGGGGGTCAATTCGTTACTATTCCTCTTGATGTTTCCGATAAGAACCAAATTGCGTCGCTTCCTAATGAAATCCCTCCGGATCTTCGTAACATTGATATCCTTGGTAAGCTGCAGGATCGAGTAGCTTCATCTTTCTCTGTATCAAAGGCTTTCTTTTCTGTAGTGAATAATGCGGGCTATGTCGTGGGTGTTGACCGCGTAGGGGATATCTCACTCCAGAACATGGAGGAAATGTTCGCTACCAATGTATTCGGCCTGATCGCCTTAACGCAACTTTTCATCAAAGGTCTGTCGTGGTTTCAAACTATTCTGTTGTACTCATCTTCCCTGAAGATTTTAGGGAGAGAAGCACTGGCCATATTATTAACATTGGGTCTATTGCCGGAAAGGAGCCCTACGCTGGTGGTAGTATCTACTGTGCAACAAAGCACGCCCTTCATGCATTCACGGCAGCTTTGATGAGAGAAGTTGTTGATACCCCTGTTAGAGTAACGGAGATTCAACCCGGTATGCTCCCCGACTACTGACAGCTGTGACCGATTTATCCATGCTTATCAGGAATGGTCGAGACTGAATTTTCCATTGTTAGGTACAAGGGTGATAAGTCCGCAGCAGACAAAGTTTACAGCGGTTTACAGCCTTGTAGGTGAAAAATCCCCCAATAGTGCAATCCCTTCTAATGTACACATTAGTGGTTGCCGAGGACATCGCAGAAGAAATCGTCTGGGCAGCCTCACGCCCAGCGCATGTAAACATCGCAGAGCTCTTTGTCCTTCCTGTGAATCAAGCCTCTGCCACTATCAACTATCGTTCCGCTACATGACTAGGCAATCACTCAGAAGAATATAACACTCGTACATGTTTACATTGGAAGGATGAACGATAAGTAATAAAGATACAGCAATGAACAGCAATGGACATCGAGCCGCATAATCTAATCAGGAGACGGTTCTAGCCTTTTAATTTCTTGCTCTTCGATCTAGTCGCCCTTACGGGAACAGGGATGTGATCTGGCTCAACGTCGTTGTCGTATAAATACTTCTTGATGACGACCGGCTCTTGCACAAGGTGGAGTGGCGGACGATTATCGATATCTGTGATATTGCCAAGTGTATCTAGTCGAAGATTCTACGATTGTGTGAGATGAGAACTAAACACTATGCTCAAGAAGATGCACACCTTGACCGAGGGGGCCAGACAGCCCTTCGCAATGACATGGTTTGATGGGGCCCTTGGTTTAGGGTGGATATCATCGAGGCAAACAGCAGTGGATAATCCACGATGCCACTTGACTTGCTTCGTCGACTTCATTTCTTCATGTGCGTCTTCCCCAAACCGCGGCCTCTTAACTGCGCGTTGTTTCTCTGGTGTCTCATAATCTTCATCGTCTCCTGGGCCCCTGCTGTGCATGATAGCCATTCCGTCGCCTGTTCTGTCGTGGTCATCAACATCAAGCAATTGGTCGAAACGCTCGGTCACTCCTTCTGTGTCGCTACCTCCCCAACCTTCGTCGCTCCTCCGTGCTCTCCTCTCAGCTCGTTCCTTCCTCTGTTGGTGTCTCTCTTCTCTCTGCCGCTGTAGTATGGTCCGTATCTTGACTGTTGGACTCTCTGGACGGAGTCCTTCCTTCCGAATCACCTCCATCGCAAAGAGCGCGACAGTTTGCTGATTCTTCACTGTATTCGATGAAGTGAGTGCTTTCAGAGCTGTAGCACTCATACCCATAAAAATGTCATTTCCTGGGCGTGTGTGCAACCGGCGACCAGACGGAGCAGCTCGAAAAGTGTTACTGGATACGTCCGCAACATCGGAGGTGAGTTTGCGCGTACGAGATAACCTTTTCGAGGCGGACTTGCCCTCTTTCTGTGATGGTTCAAGGTCAATGGTAAGTAGGGTGGAGGCATCATCAGGTGGTGGGTTTAAAACTTTGGCTTCGGGGCTCTTTGAGGACGTGGTTTGAGGCGACAAGGGGGGTTGTTCGTCTGGGAGTGACTGATTGGTAAATGAGTGAATAGTCTGATCAAGAGGGAGAACGGGCGGCGCCGCGGGGTGTGATGTCCCCTCATCCTTGGCACTCGGCTTTGCTGGTTGTGGTGTCTCCCCACCCTTAGCACTTGGCTTTGCAGGTGTATGACACACAGACAGCATACCATCGACCACCTTGCGAAATGGGATCGGTGCAGTAGGCTTCAATGAATTTGTCACCGGTGGTACATTGGATTCCGAGGGTGGGTCTGAGGAGGGCTTCACAGCATATTTTCCACCTAGCATGCCAGGTACCACCTGACGAATCTTGTTAGGATGTGAAGCAGACTGGTTTACTATTGGTCCAGGTCCTCGTTTTCTCTTCAATGTTTGGAGTGCGGACCTAGTGGGTGAGGCCAACTCGTTGGTATTCTGATTGGTTGACTCGTCGGAGCTACTGTGGCTGGTCCCAGTACGGGAGAGCACATGGGTAACAGGTTTCTAAAAACATTTCAGGAAGCCGAAACCAGATCCTCGTCAGAGACGCTCACGTTACTCGGGAGCGTCTTAGGTACTGATGGGACTTTTGAAACATTGGCAATTCCTCGCGGTCGTGCGTAGGGTTTGGCGCCTATTCTAGGAATACGGCTACCCACAGAGGGTTGCTTGAGTTGAGATTTATGGGGACCGGATGCTAGTACTCCAGTTGTCAAATTGGTATCTGCACCACCTGTCTCTTCACTCTCATTTTCTTCCGGAATGGCATAAGTTGAGCTGGCTTCTGACTTCTCCGTGGCTATGAGCGGGTAAGGGAGTTTGGTACTGGCCCTTGGTGTCGTAAGGACCCTGGGGAACATTGGACCTTTACCCTCTACATTATCCCTAACCCTTGATATTGTTGAGGAAGGCTCGACAGAGCGACTGCGGGCCGGGGTAGCAATGACCGGGCGTGGTTCTACAGATGCGCTCCGTGCATGCAGAAACGTATGCGCACACGTGCTGGCAGTGGAACGGCTTGGTGAAGGTATGCGCTCCGCCGTAGGAACTCGTCTTGCCGGGCTGCGAGGAGTGTCATCAGGACGCCAAAAGATGTCTCCGCGCACCTTTGGGAAACGTCCTGTTTGGTCCTCGAGCAACGCGAACTGAGCAGAGTTCTTCAGTGAAGGAGTGATGTTGGTAAAGGCATCATGTATCGGGACTCTTCTTGCGGGAGTTCGAGAGCTTTCGTCGAGGGTATGCGTAAACCTGAGTGGAGAAGCATTGCGGAGAGCATGCTTCGACCATATAGGAGTCGGAGCAGCCAGGGGACGTTGAATTGTTGAATTTATTAGGTTGGGATGCTGTATGGGTGGTTTAGGCACACAAGGTGTAGAGTGTTCTGACTCCTGAACCTTTTCAGTAGGTAAAGGAGCCTCTTGGTTTTGGGTAGCCGAGTTTAAAGACGGCAGCAGCTGTGTCAATACACCAGCGGACTGGGGAGATAAGGACCTCAGTTTATGATGTGACGAGCTATCGCCCTCCTCTGGAGTCCGCTTTCCTTTGCGCCTTGCTTTGGTTGACAGTGATCTGTCAGATCCATCTCCGACAGAAAATAAGCTCATGTCTGCAGATAATAAGGGAGGTATGGGTTCCGGGGACCTTGAGGTAGTACCTGGTAGAAGTGCGGCATCCACTTCATCCTCAGATTCTCGCTGGAGAGGGAGTGGCTCAAGGGGTTCTCCCGAAATACATGACACCTCTGATGCTGAGGTGTGCATAGTAGTCGTACTTCCTGAGGCTGGAGAAGGTAAATCGCCTGCGCCATCTACGCGTACTTCTGGATGAAACGCACGTTCGGGTGTTGCCGAGAGAAAATCATGAACGTCGAGTCGCACGCTGGGGTTCGCAATAGGTAAGGCTGATGTAGCGTTTTGCAAGATAGATGCGGGGCGAGATTCAAATGAAATTAAGTCATGCTGGGAGGTGTGGCCTGCATCCAGCACCGCTCTTCCTGTGTCCCCCGGTACCGAAATTGAAGGGCGGCCAGTAAAGACAAGAGAGGAATCATCAACAGGAGCAGCCAGTTGGTTTAATCTCTCGAACAGGTTGATGGAACGAAATGGACTGGGAGGTACGGATACATCCAACAGCGGAAATTGCGCATCCTTCGCTGGTATGCAATCAGAACCAGGGTAAATGCGTCCCCGAGGCGGCGGTGAAGGGTTATCAAATGCACGCATTATCTTTGTAGCGAGCACGGAGGAAGGCTCTGATGGTGCGTACACATCAAGGAAGTAGTCATGAGAGCATACTACCTACCATCCTGAAGGTCGTTCTCTGTGGGCGTGTCCTCGCCAGGAAGATCGTATGTGAGCTCCTCAACGCCTTCCGCGCCGTCTTGGGCTCCATCATCGCATGCAGTTAGAGAGACAGCATTGTTCGATTGGAAGTGAGACAGGGGGTGGGTGGAGAGCCTTGGAGAGCGGCGTACGGGGCTACCAAACGCGCCAGACTTATGGGCGGCCCGCCGCGCGATGTTCTGGACGATGAAATTCTTCTCTGGAGAGAGAATCGGCCCAAAGTAGACGCGGGCCGATGACGAGTTGACTTCATCGGTGTCCGAAGATTCGCTGGCAGTCAAAGGCGGCGGTGAGTAGGGTGTGGACGAATTCGAAGGATCCATATATCTTGTAAAGAGATTTCCTGAAAAGCCAAAGAATATCTCGTGTGCATGTAAAAATGTACAGACTAGCGAGCGGGTCGTATGAGTGTGCAGGACACGACCAGCAAGCAGGACGAAAACAACGTTGAGGCGCGTATAAGCACGTGATCGCTATTCTTTTACTAAACTAAGCTCATCACTATTATTACGGTAGTCTAAACCTCTAAGACATCGACTCAGACGTCCTCCAGTTTGGAAGACACGGGTCAGTCAACTTCCTTGGGTGAATGACCCTCGGATAGGGTATTGTTCACCCCTATCAGTTCGTCAGCCGTATATCTAAGTCTGGTTCTCGCAACTTAACCTGCGGGTTTTCTTTCGAAAGCCTCTCAATTGCCTCGGTTTGCTTGTCCATTTGTGACTTCATCCCTTGGAGCATCTCTCTTAGGCTTTCTTCTAGTTCTTGACTCGTACTACCGATTTCTGATGATTCGATGCGACGTCGCTTGATGGCAGGCAATGTGTTGTCTGTTGGGGACCGCGATCGTTCAACAGAGTGAAGAATATTTTTCCCTTCCTTCTGCAGCGTTATAACTGCAGCGTTTAAACGAGTCTCCACTGTTTCGACGATATCCCTTTCCAGTGCGGCAAACAAGTTTTTCCACAAGGACTCGAGCTCCTGCGCGCGCTGCTCTGTTTTCTCTTTGCATTCTCTGTGGCTGGTTATCACGGCGGCTAAGGTGGGTGCCACGGTAACCGCGCTGTCACCTGAGACCTGAGAAAGTTCTGCAGACAAATTGGTAAAAGCCTTCAACTTGTCCTCCTCTCGGGCCAGGGTATGCGCATCCTGGACGACTTCTGTGCACAGCCTACCGTGCGGTCAATCGAGTGTAACTACATGACGGAACACTAATGCTTACTTGGTGAGGCTGCGGAACAAACTTGATATGCTCTCAGTCGTATAGTGGTGGCTTTCCTTAACGTCGGAAGGACCAGAGGTCGTGCGCGGTCCGTTATCCGTGCGGCTATCTTGCTTATTTTCTTCTTGCTGAGTATTTCCTGTCTTCACCGCAGACTTGCCGTGCTTCTGTATGTTTGTTGAACTCGTACAAAGCGCTCGGACAGGACTACTTACGCTTTCGCTCCTCGAAAAATGGTATGAATACGAGCGTCGGTCGCTTGTCCTTCTCAGAGAGGTACTACGTTCTTGAATATACCGTCCCAAATATTCAAAATCGCGTTTCCGACGTTCTCGGTGAGCGCGTTCACGATCTCGCTCGTCGTCCTGTTTGCGCCTAGATGAATCCCCCTGTTCAACCATGGAGGAGGGCGGCGGGCGACGGTAAGGTAGGCTAACCGAGGAGTTGTATTTGGGCTTTGAACTTTCGTAGGCTGCGGAAGGGGGTGCGACCAGACTCTCCTTCCCCCCCTTCCACTGAGGGTCGCTTGGGTGTATGAAGCTGATGGATTCTCATTAGAACCTCCATGATATCCAGGAGCAAATAGGCGTTTATTTACCGACAACGATCGCCCTGTGAACAATATGGTTTGAGGGCGTGTCCCGAGTCGTCAAAGTACTGGGAAGCGTGTCGTCAGGAGAGACACACGCATAGGACAGAACCACTGACACGACAACGCATGGTTTTGTAAAGAGACATGGTGTCGACTTTGCAGAGGGGTTCGACTTGCTTTTCAACTATGCTCTAGTGTGATGTGACCCAAGGTGTGACCTTCTCTATTGCCGTTGCGTGGAGACGACTTGCGGATTCTTAGATGGATCTCAACAACCAACTGCATGCTCAACTAGAGACATCAATCCAAGCATCACCGAATAGTCAAACCCCACATAATGTGTCCCTCCGCCTGCGTTGTCCATTGCATTGCATTGCTGTTTCCTCCATTTGGACTCATTTCTGTTGGGGTTTTACCCCTCCCTGACTCTTGTCCCGCCATTTCCACTTACGCATCTCACAAGCGTCTGCAAAGCTTCTCTTACTTCACATACGGCTGAGAAAGTGCGTGACTCAGATTTACGTGCCCGTGCACTGGTGCTACAGAGTCGTGCTTTGAAGATTCGGAATTGCTTTCTCTTGGCCGAAATGGCGTATGAAGAGATACAGGTGACGACTCGGCGTTCCTGACGTATTACAGCTGTGTTGTCTCTTACTCGTGCTAATGTTCTCGATATCGCATTCGCCGTGATACCTTACATATAGGCAGTGGCTTGGTGGGTGAGCTTACTACTTTCCCTCTTTTCTCTCCATCAGCACTGCACGTTTAATCAGTATGGATTCTGTTCTACGTGCCGCAAAATGGACCTCCAGGCATTCAACCATGTTTCCTCGTCCCACCAGCCCGTAGTCCAGGTGACAGTGGTTTTATGATTATCCGTTCATCATACAACCAACCAGAGCAAGCACATGGCTTTAATTGTCCCTTGTAAGTACACGAGCGTAGATCATTATCATCGCCGCGCGTTGCTATCCGTCCATCCTTGATGCTGGAATGGGGTTTTGGGTTTGGTGATTGATTCCGCCATGAACCCAGAGCTCCTTGATGCTTGCAGTTTCTCTGAATTGAAAAGCCCTGCTGGCGTTTTGTCACGCGAAGCGGCGTCTTGAAAGTTGCCGGCTAGAGTTTGAGAAGTTGAGACTGGAAAGATATCAAAACAGGGATCATCAGCTCCAAAGAATTCATCATATGGAGTAGTTCGATCCGGTAACAGTGACGGGGATAGGCAGTTATCCTCCGGGTGCTGAACACATTCCATGTTCGGTGGGCTGGACATGAAAAGCGGCGTAATACCAGGCTTGTGAATCGGGGTGAACGCTGGCATTGTCACCTAATGCGGGGAATGCATTAGCGTTGCGGAGAAACGTGGGAAGCATCACCTTTTCTTCCAGTACATGGGGAGGTGAGCCGGGATGCCCAGATTTTCCTCACGCTCTGACATTTCCACAAAGTCAAATGGATGAAGGTTTCTCTGATCCACCCAGTTCAGCCGATGAGTGGGGGACAAAACTCCAAGATAATAATATCATAGCTGCATCCTCCTGTTACTGAGAGGTGATTGCTGACACTGGTTGAAGTCCGACAGGCTGTCGGATAATGTATTCCCCAAGGTTATCATGGAGATCTGTTCGAGCGTTCCTCAATCATGCGGGCCCGAGGACGAAGGAGTGTAGTCTATGGCGGCACTTGTTCAAGAAGCAATCGCAGGGGAAGAGATAGTATAGGAACGAAAAGTACGTGTCGGAGGGCGGCGCGAAGGGGGAGGCGTCGAACACCGACTCGAGCCTCTGCCAGCCTAGATCTGAGCGTAACTCCAGTGATGGAGTTTCAACGAACTCGTCGGAGATGTTCTCATCCATTTCCAGTTGTTCATCTCCGCTTTCAGGGGAAGGCTCGACTGCAGGGGGACGCTTCTTCCAGCATATAACCCTGGCCAAGGTGGCGAAGAGACGGGGGAGCATCTTCTTGAGTTCATCAAAAGCATGAACCTGCACGCGAGGGACGAGGACAACCCCTTACGAACGTGGTACGTTGCTTCTCTTCTTCTGAGACCGCACGATGATCCGCCACAAACCGGAAATGCGAATCGAGGTATGTACCATTGTGGTAGGGTATGTGTCCTCGCTTTCTCTTCCAGCCAGTAATGCTCCACGCCAACAGAAAATCGATGAGTATGTAGGCAGCTACTTGTATGGAGTGTATATCAAACTGAGTTGGATTTTATGCTGTAATCTTGGCGTTTTGTTCGGTAAGCGGGTGGTGGAAGTTTTGGGTATAGACGTTGAACGTTTAATCAACTAAATTGTCAACTTGCTTCGCAAACGAATGTTACTAGACGATTTCAACACTGCATGAAATGGCGGTCTATGGCTGCAATTGTTTAGGAGACCATGCCACCCTATTGATCCCATTTCAATACACCAACTATCAGCTCGCACACAAACCTTTCACCCGAAGCTCGTTCATTGTTGGGTTTCAGTCTGATTGGTAAGTCCATCTATTACTTCCTTGATCATTGTCCACGTTTCATTTGACAATACAGCTTTTCCCACAACCGGCAGGGTCGACCCGGTACCATTCCACTCATTCCTTCGTCCGACTTTCTCCTCTGCACTCACTCATTGCCTCAAGTCAACGAAGCGGTAGAGATATTTCATTAGAACCGAGTCATGAATTCCTTGTTCTCTTGGATTTCAGAGCGGAAGACCGAAGTAAAATACCCTTCAACCCCAGCTGTTGTATCTATCCGAGAACAGGACACCGGCACAAGACGCATCTCCCTTCAAGAATTCGTGGAAAAAAGGTGTCCCAGCTTACACTCGAAATTCCATCCCGTGTGGTGGCTTCCTAGGTAATACATACCATTTTTGCAACGGAAAGCAAGTAAAGTGTTGTCTAGCGGCCATCATCAGACCCTGTACTGTGTGATGGGTGACTTCTCACAAAGAGACAAAGTGGTCTATAAAAGGTTGGTACACTCCCCACGAGTGCTCCGCCCTCTGCTGGAACTAGTACACACAGGACCTTGTTACGTTTGAAAGATGGCGGAACAATGTATGTGATCGAGTCCCGTACCGATGGCATTCTTCATCAAACATGTCACTAGAGGTTTGGACTTCACTGATGGTGGACACGTCACACCCGAGACTCCGATTGTGGTGGTAATGCACGGGTTGACTGGCGGTACGTCGGTGCTTTAGTCCCTTGACGAGAGGCTGACCATCCTGGAGGTTCTTATGAGTCGTATGTGAGGGCGATTCTCTCCCCTACCTGTTTACCGATCTCAGAGGGGGGTCTCGGATACCGTGCAGTCGTCGTTAATTTCCGTGGCTGTATGTTCCGTTTCGGACCTCATCCACGCAACGTGCTAATGGCCACGCCTTCAGGTGCAGGTGTCCCTGTCACCAGCCCCCAGCTGTACTCTGCGGGCCATACAGATGACCTAAGGCAGGCAGTGTTCTACATCTCCGTCCTTTTTCCGAAGGCACCTTTATTGGGTCTCGGTTTCTCTCTCGGAGCGAATGTCATGACAAGGTACATTGCCGAGGAGAGTCAACGTTGCCGACTAAGATCTGCCTGCATCCTGGCATGTGTAGGTTTTTGAGATCATTGCGTCTTCAAATTAAATTAATTGACGTGGTACCTAGCCATGGAACTTGGCCGCAAATAATGACAAGTGAGCAGTTTGAGAAGCGTTCTTTGGCTCTATGCATTACCACCCTGTTTGGCCAGGCTTAATTCGACGTATGTCGGACTTCACATCTATTCCAAGGGAATGGGTCGAAACTTGGTCAACATGCTTAAAAGGAACTATGACTCCATTTCACAAGACCCCGAACATGATGTGGCAAAGGCCGCGGCCACCGCTGTGGCTCTCAACCGCCCTAGCATCGGAACGTTTGACGATACATTTACGAGAATAGCAGGCGGCTCCATGCCACCCTGGCCATTCGCATCCGCTTACGACTATTATCGATATGCATCAAGTCATAAAGTTCTCGGAGACGTGCAGATCCCTTTCCTTGCTATCAATGCAGCCGATGATCCGGTCGTACAAGATGTTCCCATGGATGTAAATGGGAGCGAGTGGGTGGTCATGGCTTTGACCTCACACGGCGGACACCTTGGATGGTTTGAAGTGGATGACGGGTGGGGTCAAGTCAGAAGGTGGATCAGACAACCCGTCCTGGAATGGTTCCATGGCACTGCGGACGTAATGGTGTGGGATAGATTACAATATCCGGATATCCACGAGGTTGACGGCTATATCACGGAGGTAGGGAAAGAAACATTAGGCTGTAAGGTGATTGATACAGAGCAGATTGTCCGTGGCACAGAAGGACAAGCAGGCATGCTGGCAGGCCTATGACAGTTAGAATTTAGGTACAGTATGTGTATAGATGTAACACTTGCTGCGGCGATCTGAAGAAACTGACCTAGTCACTATCACTGAAATGAACATGATCCTCCTCGACTTCTTCAGCGTCAACCTTAGTCCGATCGTACTGGCTGATATCGACACTAACGGTGCCCTCTTCCATGAGGCCGTCGTCCTCGTGTGCCAGATTCCGATTACGTTCAAATAATTGCCGCCCTATGATAACAACGATGGGTGGTTATGTCAAGTGAACGGAGGTTGAAGCTTACCGGTGAGTCTGGTGCCTATCTTCTTGTACTCTTCTTTTTCCTTGGGCGTCATTGCGCGCAGTCTTTCTTCTTCCTCACTTGCCTTCTTTGCCATCACCTCTTTGTCAAATTTAATCTTCCAGGCCTTGAACGAATCGACTGTGACAGGTGTTCCTCGTGTCCGTGCTTCCTCAGCCTTGCGACGAGCTAGATTAAATGTCTGTGCTTAACCATGTCATAGAACATACCTCAATTACCAAGCGTTCCTTTTCGCGTTCTTCCGCTATTCGGTGCGCTATTCTTCCTTCTACCAAGATCGATAACTGTTCTCTAAGATGTGAAACGAGTGTAAAGGTCATTGCCATGCCCATGTTTTCTTCTCCCTGCGTTTCCCGTGAATCTCCCAATGATACATCTGCACGTAGGAATCACTTGCCAGTGTAGCGATTCCTTGTAAGAGAGTCTCCTTCTCAGACTCGTCGATTTCTCCATCAACAGTAGCCAAGGCGAGGGTGGGTAACACATCGGGATAACCATCGGGATAATGAACGGATAATTTGAGCTTGACTGACTTGGGCGGTCGAGTAACAATCAATCGTGACGTCAACGAATACTGTGCTCACAAGGTTCCGCCCCTTCTAAGAGATAATCGGGCTCAACTTCGATGTCAATCTCCCTATCCGATATGACTTTGGCATAAGCGTTTAGTCCACGATCTAGATATCATGACACAAGTAGCGAACCTGAAAATTCGGTGGGGTATATCGATTCAAGGACCTAGATATGTGGTGAGCTACCATGGATCTCAATGCAGAACAAATTTCGACCTCGAACTCCTCTGCTAACACTGAGTCTGACGACATTGTCGTTGTGAATCATGTCCGACATCCGACACTACATAGCTGATTACGAAGTAAAATCCATTTTTGGTACCTTTGAACTACTTCGCCATGTCCTGGGCGCGTCATGTTACTTCTACTCTCTTCAAAAATGTACTTTCTCTTCCATTATACCGGAGTAATGCATGCATGACCCATGGCGCTTTCAACCGTCCCCGGTGCATCGTTCAGCCGCCGAGCAGGTCAATGTCTGTGATGGACGATGTACTTCAACACGCAACGATTGCCCTTGGAAAAGGCGAAAACAAACTGAAGAAGTTGACACCCGCAGAAGTTTGGGCACAGAGAAGCAAGCGGTTGAACCTTGCTGCACCAGCTGACCGTTATGCCGGTGAGTGACCGTCAAATCGGAGCTGGATGTTCTGCTGAAAACTCATTGCAGGCAGGAGGATACCCGTCACTTCTGATCTTCGGTCCACGTTCCTAAAACTCTCTAGACGCCTTCATAAGAATTCCGTGTATAGAGAATGGAAACTGAGTAATCGTCACGAAAAGAGGGGAGTCAAGCGAAGTCGTCTCAGGAGCGAACGGTGGAAGAAGCGCTTTGCAGATGAGGTGTGTACCAAGTCTCGAACTTCATACTGTGTTCTCATTATATTTCCGTTGAAAGGTTAGGAGGAAGGTCCAACTGGTCAGCACGATTCGCCGACGGGGATGAAGGGGCTCCATGTAGCCGTCATAAACTTACGACGTACCATAACCTACCCTAACATCATGGTATCATGACAAGGTCATCCGTACTCCTTCACAGGCGTTTTCCAATAGAGCTCTGGAGCATTGCCTCAAGTTCAGTCATTGAGGGGAACCATGAGTATATGAGGTAAGATGGTTTGGGCTCAACGTGTTAATAAAGCGATAATGGGAGCATATTAATCTGGAATATTAATTCTGAACCTTCACGTAGGGTAACTATAATGGGCACGTATTCCGCACCTAGCCTGAAGGTGAGTTACAAAACATACTGTGAACATTAAAAAAAACTGAATATCATATTTAACCTTGTTAGAGACAGTATCCTTGATTGGTATCTTCAGGTATGCCGCCGAGAAAACGTGTTTGCCACGATGATGCGGCTAAATAGTTAGATTTTCCCCGCTTGGTGCGGCTGTCTCATGGCTGAGGATGTAGCACTTCAATCTTACTAGAATCCCGGACGAAATCCTCCCACATCAGGGCCTCGTGTCCGATGTCGAGCCGTTTCCGGCGGCCATTCGGAAAATAATAGGATTTTTTTCTCGGGTGATACCAAAGGCTATCTTGTAAAGCCAGGTTTGAATGAAAGTCGCATCAAGATCACGCGTGTGCCCGCGAGGGAGTTTGGAGAGTCCTTCTCGTAACTCCATGCTCTAGAATCAAACCGTGGTCTGGACATTCTGGTTCCTCGCTTCCTCAAGCTTGTGAATCGAGTGCCACTGAAAATGCAGTTTCCACGCATACACGCTGGTGACGATTGTCCAAGACACTTAAGAGCCCTTGGATCAACAAATCTTGTGGTATCAACCCAAGAAAAATCTGTCATACCTAGACGTTGCGCCGACTGTGACGGACTTGTATATATCGCAAGAATGTGCCACACTGTTGGTCCATCGTCTCCGTTTCGCACTTTAGACCTGCTGACAGCCTTCCAGGTCATCGATGGTCGATACCACACAGAGTGTGGTCACTTCATAAACATGCACTCGCATGTACAAGATTGCTTGCGGCCAAATTGTATCTTCAGTGGACGACACTCGCATTGCGGTAGGTCTTGAATAGCTTTGATGCCGAAGGCATTCTCTCATCCAGCGATTTGTAGTTGGATGCAAGTCACAGTCATGCATTAGATTGATGTCGCTGCCGGTTAAAAATCCCATACGTATCAGCCCCACCACGTGTGGCGATTGTATGGTCATCAAAAGGACTCCGACGACAATGATGGCAGCTACTGGCAAGGTGTGATACCACTGCAGACGCCGGATCGATTGATGGGTTCTGTGCATCCCGTACTAAGCGCTGGCTTGCTGGCTTGAATTCCAAGTAGTATAGACACACCTTATAATTACTGATCGTAATGTTCGCTGTATGCAAGTAGGGATTATGCTGATAGGCTTATAGGCTTATGTAATGACAAGGTTTTCCTGGTTACCCGTTATAGAGAGTCTTGTACTTGGTCGAGTCTTTGTTCCATATCCAACACGAGATGAGACACTTACAGAAGCAAAGCGAAGAACAATCCACTTTATTTGAGGTCATTGTTAGGGCCTTTTCCTTACAGACGATCCTGATCCCCGTCTAACATGTCCTGGCGAGTAGCTGATAACCTGCGATGCTACTTGAACCAAGCACGACTCCCCGACATGCATTGCAGCCCAGCCGCTGTCAGTGAAATGGAACCTCTCTCCAGTGGCTTGGATGTGCATCCGCGGCGCTACCGTCGGTTTGAATTTGTCCATGCCATCGACTCCCAGCTCTTCCGTGATATGATTTTGGATTGTGAGTGATTGGTGGAGAGAGAAATAGACTAATCCTGATTACGATTCAAGGGACAAGGACTTACATTCCCTCTGCACCACTCGACATTGACGACATTGACGAAAAGACGGGGGAGCGGTTTACTGTGCCCTGCAAACGCTTCTCGGTCCCTTCCTTGCCATTGGGACGAGTTGATAACATCGAACGGTACTTGGAAAATATCTATGAGGATTCCGCTGCCTGACCAGTGCATAAAGGGTGACATCGTGTATAGATAATTTCCCGCTCGAAAGCATTCGACGAGCCATACATCTGATTTATCCTGATTACCGATCTTGGCGCTTTGCATGCTGCGACGAGAGTTCCGCACAGCCATATTTCAGGAGGTTTTCGTGGACACAATATTACCTCACCGAATCTGGCAAAAACAAGCAAGTAAACCAGATGCTGACTATGTTTTTGTTCTCCCCATGGATACTCTCCGAGAAAGATCTGCAAAATTTTATTCATCCCCAAACGGTGGGTCTAACTTGGTGTGCGATCTTCGTTGCAGATGATCTGACGGTTTGCTAGTTCCCACAACGCCAACGGGCTAGAGTTCCAGTATCAGAGTCCGAGCGCTTTCCTTTTAAGCAGCAAGAATGGTTATGGAGCAAGGTTGGTGTTGATCTGCATCGTGTTGTTTGTTTCCTGACATGCACTGAAGGTGTGGGATCAGTGTTTCTCTAACGATTGTCGATGGTTTGTTGTAAGCACGTACACGCATTGGGTATTTGGCGTCTTTTCAAATGGTGAGATGCATGTTCATGGAAAACAGACCTGCATGGCTTACACACGAATGCCAGACTGGACGGATGTGTTCGTCTCCCCCCTTTACAAACATGACAGTTGTAACCCAACAGTCTTGGAAATCATTGCATTCTGGGTGATCTCTGCAATGGGTGGTGAAGGCGGCTGGGTACCCCCGGAGGGTCATGGTGGGTGTGAGTTTCACATACAACTCTTAAGTGCAACTGTAATGGATATATCTGTCGATATTCCTAAGGCCCTCGCAGTGGCTAAATATGAATGATACCCAAGAACTAACCCGAGACTGTATGAGGAATTCTTCCATGGTACATACTACCACAGGCGGTTTCGTTGAAATGTACCTTCCCCATACAAGTGGCTAAACCCTGCCTCAAGAACAAACAAACGTTCCTGAGTACTTGTCATGCCATTGATCATGACGTATCGAAGTGTCCGTAAAGAATCATCGTACCCAATGACATCAAAGAGAACCTTTAGTGAGCATTGGAAGACTTTGA
The DNA here is from genome assembly GCA_037178675.1 of Scleroderma bovista. Taxonomy (NCBI): domain Eukaryota; kingdom Fungi; phylum Basidiomycota; class Agaricomycetes; order Boletales; family Sclerodermataceae; genus Scleroderma; species Scleroderma bovista. The sequence continues at coordinate 117,308 of JAYMGJ010000431.1, forward strand.
TCACGGCTTTGTTGCACTGGCTTGGGATGGGGTTAGCGGAGTTGGAGTAGTTTCCTGCGACGACTCAGGTGTCTGGTTGCTGGTAACGATGCCAGGCGCTGCAAGCAGAAGCTGGGAAAATGGTTCATAGAGTTTGGATTGCTGGCCATGAGTTGGGGGTGGTATCTGGAAAGCGTTCCGAATGAGGCAAGTGGCCGCTTCTCAAAAGTTTCGACTGACCGAGGCTAAAGGCGATATGTGCGGATGACTTTGCGTATCCTGGGAAACATAAAAATTAAGCAGTATGCAAAGCGCATCTGGGATGTGATCTTAGTCAAGTCGTACCGGGGAACGACACGTAAACTAACCAGTTACATGACGTAGGTCAACCTCGTTAAAGCCGAAGTATTCAACAGCAAACCTTGATGCATCCGGAGAAGCAGGTTTGTGAGAAGGGGGGGTTGGGAGAGATGCTGAAGGCGGGGAGACAGATATCCGAGCATCAAGAGAGGGTGAATGCGGACCTTCTGTCGCACGTTGTCCCAATACAAAGCATGCAGCTGCAATGATACGAGGGGGAAAGAGGATACATAGGGGGGTGCGGTATCTGTGTGGTGTGTCAGTAGACGATCATACGCATGATAAAGAACGGTGTCTTACGAGTCATGAGCAATACTCCATGCATAATCCTGGACTTTGGTACTCGTTTGCCCTGCGTCAAAGAGATCTACGAGTATTGAATGTGGACTGATCGTTATGAAGTCAAAGCACAGCGCCTCGAGCAAGACTTCTTCGGCAAGCAAAATAGCAGTTTGCTGATTTTCGACATCCTATTGCAGGGATAAGCAGAGAGGCGCCATGAGTATTAGATTTACTTACCAAACTTTCACTTGGAATGTGCGTCACGTCCGTGCCAGTGATTTTGGATTGGAACACCCGCGCAACATCACGAAGCTTTCTGCCACACTCTTCTGTTTTCGTTGCCAGGAAGATACAGGCAGCAGCAATATCCTAGACGGTGATTATATACACATGGGAAAGGGCTGAAGAGACTAGGACAACACCTGTCGGTGATAATCCTCCATAGAGAATCTCATGAAGAAGCGATGGAACCAAGTTGCGGCGGTGAACATTGCCGACGACGGCCTGCAGAAAAATCAAAGACGAATCAAAAGACTGGGACGGGACCGTCGCGGCAAACTCTGACAATCCGAGGGAAGAACCAAGGCGGAACAAGAACTCGACGCCCCTGGCACGATCATAGAGTTCTTTTGCGACAGTGTAGTTTGAGGTGTCCACGCTAGGGGTGTGATGTAGAGCCTCTACAGGGAATATCCATTGGGAAAAGGTAGTCATATCTTGAGTCGGTGCACCCATAGACGAGTTCCAAGGAAGTGCCACTAAGTCCGTTTATTACCAGGAGAGAAAGGTGGCGTCCGGTAAAACAGCAACAAACATTCATTTGTCTCTGCGGGCCTGCGGCTACCAACTATGTAACGCAGCAAGAAAAAATACTGACCCACTTGACGGAATGGCGCGCATACAGGGACTCTGAAATTAAACCAATTTATTACTATTCTACGTCCAAGGATGTTTTCCTACGGATGGCCATCGAAGGTAATGGCATATGCAGGACGGAGACAATTATCTTCATTGGACAATTCAAACAGTTCGGTGGGATTGAAGTCAAAGAAAATACAGATTCGAATGGGTTGAGTTGCTGTGAACCTGTGAAGCAAACAAAGCGACGGTGAAGAGCTGCAATTTGAACTCGAGCGTTTGCGTACGGCCCCAGAGTCCCGGCCAGTAGTCCTTCAGTCCGCAGGCACCGCATGAAGACTGACAAAGGTTACGAGGCGCAGAGGAGAGCTAAAGACGAGTATAATCAGATGAAGCTAGCTCCTGTGGTTTCTGACATATTTACAGGAGTCCCTTTAAGAAGCAATGCGGACTCTGTACCTTGGCCAACTAGGATGGCGCCCATCAACTTGATATCTTCTGTGGATTCCTTTCCTTTCGAAGAACAAGCCGTCTTATCCTATTTCCCCATTGTGCCCGTACTGTTCCGATGATAATGGTCGGCATCAGAGGCATTTTCTTGATCTTATTTTTATCGCTGCCACTGGTCTTCCTCGCCCACCCGATGACCCGTCTCGTAGATTCTCCCCGGGCCGACTGAGTCTGACAAGATTGTTACGCCACCAACCACACACGTTGTTGGACAGTTCGGCTGCACCCATACCGCATCTTGGCAGGGAAATGCCGTCACTATCTAATATCCCATGTTCATATAAATACATGTGGCGAAGCTACTACTACTATGCACTGGCAGGCCTTCTGCTCAGACCATCATGGAGATGCATTCGATGCTCGTCTTTCCAAAAACCCTCGGTGCAGCGATCTTGTGGAAGAAGCCACAGATATCGCCCATTCGTGTTGGAGCCTATGCCTACGGCAATCTTTGCATGCACCGAGGACAGAGGGTATTGATTTGGGGATCTACGCGTTACCGCCCATCGTCAGCGCTGACCGACTCATCGATGTCCGCCACACTTACTGTATTGCTGCGGGAATTGGCGACTGAGACAAGGATCAAAGTCAGCCGATTGTCTCATGTCTAGGTACGGGGTTGTACTAACTACTGCCAACAGGTGCTCAAGCATTCAGGTGGAAGGCAATTGCTGGCGTGCGTCGAGCTGAATTTGCAGTGCCGATTGTCGCACTGGATCTGCGCCCTTGGTTAGTAGTGATGGGACGTCAATTTCGGCCACCAACCATCTCGTCGGGCTGCATTGGTCTTGGTCAGCAATCCTCCACTGGTAACGACGGCGAACTGACCAGGTCATACGCGTGCCTGCAGACCAGATAGGTTGTTCGGACTCTGTCAACGGAAGAAAAGCATGTCAGCGTACTGCCAGATGACGGGTGGGGGTCATTCTCAGCCTGACCTTCGCCAGTGACACATAGAACGAACAACAGACGGGGAAGGTGGGGGCTGCTTTAAATGCAAGGAGCCTCTGACCCCGCATTTAAGCTGCAGGATAACGATCGATGAAATTTCCAGAAGTCCATATCTCTTCGATGTTATCGCGCGGTGCCGATTGTGCACCCGTCCGTTTATGCGTATTGGTGGTATCACTTAACCAGCTATCTACACGGTGATATCTTGCTGCATGAGGAAACCACCGAACGCTCCAAGGGCAGGGCTATTTTTGCCCTCATGTCCGGTGCAATGCGGCACACGATAGGATGTCGTGCATTCTGATTCGACGGTGCCAGGTGAAATAGTCCCGTAGTATCTCTCAGCGAGGAGTTCCGTCAAAAAGGTTAAACCAAAAGAGCTAAAAGTAACCGTCCCCCCCTCGCAGCCGGTCTCGACGTCACGAGCAGGATTAGGGGAGGGCTGATAAGGTATCACATACATGTTTACGGGGGTGTCACCGATCGCGACTTATCAGCTACTCAAGGCCAAGCATAGCATGAGTTTTCCCCGTTGCAAGCGGTGCTGATCTCCCGATGACCGGGGGGGAACCAATTTACAGTCACCGTTTTGTAATCGAAGACGTCCAAGGCCCACCTAAGATGCGTACGATGTGGCAGGCGGTGGTCGCCTCGATAATCCACGATTTTACCCGCCATTCGCGGTTAATCACGAAAATCTCATTTATCCAGGGAAAAACTTGACATTATGAGTTTGATGAGCCGTTCTTCTGGTATCAAAAATGTATTTCATGTCTTGCGCAGGACACATGTTTATGGTACTGAAGTTGTCATTAACGACAAGCATACCCATGGCATATTAGTTGAACCCGCAGAACGGCGACACCCCATGTACATTCCATTGGGGGGTTACTATCTTAAACTCTATCGTGTGCCTAAAACTTTCCATTTGTACAGCACGTTCAGCCTGCAAACATCCCCACTAGGTATTGGCTAACTCCTTCAGGAGTTAAGCTACCGACATCCGAAAAGACTAGCGTAATTAGATGTGGTCTGGCCAGTTCATCAGAAATCAATAACAAGAATTGTAAACTTCGCTGGCACCTAGTATAATCCACATCTGGATTGCACGCGACTTGTTCTTGGGACATGCATCTTGTTTTGGTCGGAGTTGACATGGAAATATTATCTTTGTCAGCTGTGATCGATTTGTTCTTGGTTTGGACGAAAGTGTCAGGACTTGGGGTTCGGGGCGTCAAGGGAAATGACAGGATGTTGGGTTTGTGAGTTGGAAGATCATACTGCGATAGCGGAAATAGTCGGTGGAATTTGTAGCTGAAGATAGGAGATAGACCTCGTTAACGAAGGCATGCCCGCGGGCCTGGAGTGCCTACCTTTCTGCAAGGGCATAGAAAGGGATGTTTGCAGCCTTTGCGATAATAGCAATTTGATTGCTGCCCACTGCATTGATTAAGCCACCGCTCTCTACAACGGCCTCCGAGCCAACCAAAACAAAGTCCACTTTGTCCATGACATATGAGACGGCAGAGTCGAGAACGACGGTGCACGGAACGCCCGCGGCAGTGAGTTCCTCATATGTCCGCAGGCTAGATTTGTGTATGAGCAAGCTCCAAATACGACGGAGGAGATTTCCCACCCGAAGCCACGAGGTCTTGCTTCTGTAACGTAGACCGATATGCGTTTTGTCTCGTGTGCACGTAGAAGCGTTTTCATTACGACCCTAGAATAGGAGTGTGTCAAGATCTTTCCATTGCAATCAGGCCAAGAAGGACGGGCGATGACATGAGGAGCTCTTACGACCGAGTCATCTTTGATAAATCCCAATGCAAGCTGGGCAATCTTGTCGCGATAGGTCAGGGCTTCTTCTGCATATTTCTGGCCTTGTTTGACGAGCTCCCGCTTGAGATCGGAGAAGCTCTGTGGGAGGCAAAGGGGGAAGATCAGACCACTCGATGCTGGGATTGTTGGACTCACGGCAGAATCATGAGGGAACAACGTGACAAATGCGATGAATAGCTCGCAGCCAGCGTTGAGACCAATGGGGTTCGGAGTTTGTTCATTCAGCACCTTAGCACCGTCATTGAGGTCCTTTACGAGCTCAAACATGGTCCCCGCTGACAGATAACGTCACAAGAAAGGCGATGTGATATTCGGGAAGAATACCATGGGATCTCCGGATTAGCTCTGTCAAAGCGAGGATTGCAGCCAAGGGGGTGGATATCTGGGCAGTGGGTGCATCCTTACGCAAGAGCCAGTGACCGGCAGTGTGACACACCTTTTCATCATTCAGAATGGACTGATATGTGGCCCAGATGTCAAAGCTGCCTGTGTCATCGCTGGGGGCGCCACTGGACGCAGTGGACGGGGCCATGGTGCAATCTGCCACTGGACGGAGATCAGACATATGTGGCACGTGACCCAGACAAGAGGCGCTTCAGCGTCTGCCCATTCGCAAAAATGGAGTGCCTTTGCTTGTCGCGTCACTGTTGCCAAGGGCGACATTTGCGGCAACTGTTCAGGCTGGTCCGACTCTCCTGCACTTGCACGGTTGCAAGACCCTTCTGGGCCCGACCGCTGGTTCTTCGGAAGACGACGCACAGCACGACGGCCGCAACCAAGTACGGCATTAGACAAAGCAATATGGAATCCGAAATGGACGACATTTGGGGCCAAAGCGTGGGAATTCCATGATATTTGGGCGCAAGTTGACTGAAAAAAGAAGAAAAGCTTTCTCGTCGAAACACGTTCTACGTCCAGCGGGCAGATTTATGTCGTACCAATCGGCCGCGATCGCCAGGGCCATTTATAGTGGCGGGACCCACGCCCGCCAGCGCCCGTCCTTGAAAAGCCCAACCCGGGTGTGTTCGACATCCTCTCCTCCCCACCCCCGTCCACGTCTGCCCTGCCATCCCGTCTCCCCGTGTGTCCCCTTTGGTCATTTCTGGTAAAGGGCACTCGTTGTCTTTGTTCTTCCCGTTACCCATCCCCCAACAGTGCCTGGTATGCTCTTCACCCTATAAATGTCTTCCATTCTTTTCCTCTAACCGTCATCCAGCATATTCCTCCACCATGCAATCGCCCCCCTCTTCTACAGCCCAGGTGCACTTCTCCAGTGACGTCCGGAACATGGACAGCTGGGCGCGTCGTACAGGCATCCCTCTCACCACTGCAGAAGCGCTAGGGACGACCTATGCCCGCGCTCACAAGTGGTTGCTTGCCCTCAAAAATCAGCTCATCCAGCAGCATGGTTGGCAGGAAGCCGAACCCACTGATCCCCGGATGCTCTTTACCATTGAAGCGCCTTCTCCCTGGCGCTCCCAGAGTGGTCTTCCTCTTAGCCCAAAGCAGAGACTCCAGCTACCTATGCACGCCTCATCCTTCTTCTCCCCTGAGAGGCGCGTTCAGTGGCAGATGGTTTTCCACAGTGACATCTTTGCTACCCAGCGCCTCATCGTACAGCCCATAAGTGACATCCTGAACCTCGTCCAGTGCCTTCTCACTGGCCTTGTAACGCTCGTGTATGAAGAGCAGCTTCCTCAGGGCGCATACACGACAACCCGTGGACTGCCGTCTGCACAGTGGATAAACGCCAACGAGACCGCCTTGCTCGAAATTTTCGGCCGCACCCACTTCAAGCAACTATGGAAAGCCTCGAGTGATCGAGCGACGTCGTTCAAAGTCGACTTTGAGCCTCGCCGCCAGTGAAGCGCACTCATGCCCTTACCCAAGTGTCAGGGTTACCTATTGTTTCGCTTGCGACGCTTGCCTAATCCTCATCTCGCAAGCGGCCCCCCCACGCCCATACGACTTCCCATCGCCCTCGGCATCCATGATCCGTACGCTCTTCCCTTACACGCATTGTTGTTGTTACATACTGCTTTCATGACGCACTTCCTCGCATAACGTTATCTCTGAGTAGACGACCATTGCCGTTATCACTAATCCATTCTATTCATTCCATACTGCTATTACTTGGTCACTTTTTTAATATCCTCTAACATACCTCCCTCACCAAAATACCTAGCGGTTCACCTGAGTAGTACTATCACTAGCCACTATCCAGTACACACTGTCGTGCCAATGAAGTTTGAAATTTTGACGGTGCAACCCTTGGCCCACAGGACCGCACGCCGAACGCGATGGCATACACGTGCTGTCCGCCCCGCATCTATACACTCGTTAAGTAAATCACTGCATACATAATGATGCGTTCATGCTGGCACGGCGAATGGCGACCCTGAGAGAGGTGCAGCGACCCTGCCAAAGCTGCACAGGATGTCGCGGAAGCGCAGGTCCTGAGCTCGGCCGAGGCGTCTCTGCGCATGATCATGGACCTTGCTTGTGTTCAGGGCTGAGAATGACCTGGGACACGTTGAGGGGTAGTGCCACTGAGGAGCGACACGCATGATAGGTGAGGCGTTGGAGGTTGGCTCATGGAAACCCGACATTTATTTGCACCTAGAGTGTTCTAGTGGTACTGGGGAGGTCCTGGAATGGGTCACGTGACCCAGCACGGCACACGACACAGCGATTTCCTATCAATAACCCTCTGTTCCCGTAGTACATCTGGCAGTATTGAATGAGTGCAACACCCGTGGTCCTGTGCCAAAGCACAAACTGTCCGCAAGGAAACCCTCCATCTCGACTCGAGTGTCCCACTTGCAACAAGTACGTCTTAATCCTTACTTAGACCACACCCGGATCTCCTCACTTGGATGTGCATTGCAGACTCGGTATTCGCGGCTCCTTTTTCTGCGGTCAGGAGTGCTTTAAAGCGGAATGTAAGTCATATCTGGCCGCCCAAGAGATGCTGTCTGACGGCACATCCCACAGGGGTACGCTTATGACGGCGGGAGTGGAGCTTTATTACTTATTGTTGACTAGAAAAACCACAAAGTCGTCCACGATCTTGTCCGAGCTCAAAATGGCATGCAATCTCCATCTGTCAAAAGTTCAATGTCCTTGACTCCAACATACCCACAGATGGCACGTACAATCCTTTCCCAAACTACTCCTTTTCGGGGACCATGAGACCGGTATATCCACTTTCTCCCAATCGGGCGGTTCCCGCCCATATACAACGTCCAGACTATGCCCTGAGGAAAGATGGTCAGCTTCGAAGCTTATGATATTTATTTGTTGATAAGTTAACTCCGTTTTGCTAGGCGCCCCCGAATCCGAGATGCGCACAGCGGGACAGCCCCCACGTATCCTTGATGAAGATGAAATACAAAAAATGCGATTCGCATGCAAGGTAGGTATCCGAACTATCGCTTTTCTCCTGAATCAGAATCACCTTGCCTGCTCTCCTCGGACTCTGTTGCCAAGTTTCGACCTTACCTAGCTCCACTTCTTGCTTAGTTAGGAAGAGAGGTCCTTGACCTCGCTGCGTCTCATATTCGCCCAGGCATCACCACGGATGAGCTCGACGCCATTGTCCATCAAGCCACTATCGATAGGAATGCATACCCATCTCCACTAAATTACCGCAAGTTTCCAAAATCTGTTTGCACGTAAGATCACTGTTGTTCTGTCTGGCGTTATCTCTCGATGAACCCCTGCACGACAAGCTCTGTAAATGAAGTCATCTGTCATGGGATCCCAGACCAGCGGAAATTGAAAGAGGGAGATATCGTTAATCTCGGTCAATCTATACCACATCCACCGCGCTACGACCACTGACAGCACTCTCACAGACATCTCACTATATTACGATGGTGAGAGCGTCCATGGATGGTTTTGTACATGATACCGATTCGGCGCAGGTGTTCATAGCGACCTCAACGCCACATATCCTGTCGGGAAGGTCGACGAAGAATCCTTGAAGCTAATTCGGACCACCCGTGAGTGCTTGGATGCAGCGATCAAGACGTGCAAACCTGGTGCATTGTTTCGTGACATTGGGAAAGCCATGTTCGTTCACATCTTTGGATTGTCGATTCGCGTCTATTGACAATAGCAGTGAGCCAATCGCACGAGCTAACAACTGTGCAGCGGTGCGCACATATACGGGCCATGGCATCAATAGCCTATTCCATACTGCACCTAATATCCCTCATTATGCCAAGAACAAGGCAATTGGAAGCATGAAACCCGGAATGGTGAGCATTGTTGGACATTAATAACCACGCTTATTAAACTGCTGTCAGTGCTTCACCATCGAACCCGTAAGTTACCCTGGCAGCACAGCCCCGCTGTTCTCAACTTCGATCATAGATGATCAATTTGGGAAGTAATTGGGGTGTACAACATTGGGATGATTCCTGGACCGCAACTACCATCGATGGCAAAAGAAGTGCACAGTTCGAGGAGACCCTTCTGTTTGTGACTTTGTTTTCTCATGCGATGCAGGAGTTAATGCACCGGTTTCTCAGCATCACCGATACCGGCGTGGAAGTTCTGACGGCTGGGGCTGACTCAGTGCATTGATGCAGCGTACATGTAGATTGGGACCATACCCTATGTGATGTGCACTGGAGATGCTTCCGCGTCCAAGGGTGCCGGTGACTGGTCGTCCAGGCACATCAGAGCATATCTTGAGATCTCCGAAAGCGGCATGGTCGTTCTATCATTCCAGCTGACATGTGTACCCTTATCTTTCGCAGTCGTTTTCTTGCTTCCCTGGTGCCGCAAGGATCCATGTATTTAGTCACTGACGATGTCATTGGGGGTATATACTACATCCTGCTGTAGACGCGCTATCGCCTTTGTGCTTCAAATTCCCCCATTCATCTTCAGTCACCCACCTCCGGAGTGCCACTCCACAGCACGTCAACAGCATTCATGTCCAGCAGCGACACCGAGCCGCACCTCCTCATTGAGAAGTGTGGGTCTTCGCGAGGAAAACCCATCTATGTTATCACCAAGCACATACCGTTAGTGAGCCTGGGTTGACGAGCTTCCGTCCCATTCACCGTCGTTTCCAGCCCGAGCAGCAAATACCCCGACAGACGAACGGTAGGCTTGTCTCCTCCTTTGTTTCATGTAGAGCTGACCAGCTTTGTACTATATAGAGAGAAATGAGGTGCATGGATCTAGGTGCCGAGGCTTTGGGTTCCTACAAGGCACGACAAGGGGGCTGCACCCAGATTCAGGTGGGTAACATTGACGGACTACCTTTGTGACTAAGACTCTGACCTTTGGCATTTTCCAGTTTTTCAACGAATCATCCGGTGTCCTCAAGTAAGCACTCTATGGTATTCGTATTTTAGCTACCAGGCATTCAGAGCATCCCCTAGATGCACAAATGCCGATTGCGGCATGGAGTTCTCCAAGATAAGCCTCCGCGACAACCCCTACATCGAGGTTCGAGGACTGCCCTCCTAATACCCACCACATCCATCCTCGTCGCATTTCACTGTCAGGTGTCCGTCATTCCCGTGGCAGTTAGACTTGCACACGTCTCATACCAGTGGTGGGAGCAACCTGCAATGTATATATACATACATCATACCATCCATTGTTTTTCCCGAGTGATCAATATCCATGGTTTTCTAAGCACCCGACTTATCGCTAATCTCCTTGTTCAGGTCTTTGGTAGCTTCTTCGAAGACCTCCTGTCGGTCCACATTGGCTATGCGTTCCACAGGTACCAGATCAGACAAACTCTCCTTGCGCTTCCGTGATCGCATGTTCACCGACTGACTCTCAAGGACTTGGATGCCGGATGACGGTTGCGACGTACTCGTTTGATTAGCAGACGTCATCCGAAGTCGCTGAAGGTCGGCATAAGAACCTTGTCGGCTACGTGGCTTGCCAGCGGCTTCATAGGTAGGGATGAAGTTGATGACGTGGTCATAATCACCGTGATCCTCTTCGTCTGATTCATCGGGGGTTGCTGGTCTACTATCGCGGAAAGGTGTATTTCCTCCCCAAGGACTGGTCCCACGTTTCGCGGTCCGACTCCATCCAAATAATCGTTCGTCTATCCATGTCTGAAAAGTTCAACGGTGAGAGTCGGAACGATGTCCAAGAAGAGAAGAAACAGTACCATTGGATGGATAAGGAGATTACCCTGAGCATCGACTTGTCCAACGCTGCTCTTCCGGCGCCAGACTCCTGGGTCGGTCGGGGGTGGGGCACTTGCTGGAACCAAGATACGGAACTTCAATGATGTCAGAGGGGAGGACGACTGCAATGTGCAAAAGGCTCACTTGGTCGAAATCGTCATAGAGCTTCGGGCCAAATTCATTAATGACGTCAACGACTTCATTTGAAAGTCGCATTCTCACTTCCTTCAATTTGTCCAGATCACGTTGGTGGCCAGGACCAAGGGCAAGAATGAGTGGTCTGAGCGATCTATGTCCAACGAAAGTTGAGTATTCCCCGAAACCACAAAAGGACACCTTACTTCAGAACGTCCATCCCGGCCTCACCAAATTTGAGAGCTGCGTAGTTCATGAAGGGAAGTGCGCAGATCACGAAGAACGGTGTGCACAGCAATGCTCCTATAGGCAGCTGAGCTTTGGCAGCAAATATTGTGGCGAGGACCGCATAGAAGGTATACAAGATAGGTGCTATCCCGAGAGAAATCAAAATCTTCCAAGTTGCAAGAACATCTCGACCAGCGACTTTCACAACGGAAGCGGCAAGTGCCTCTGATACCACAGGATCCAATTAGTGACAACGTCAGTCTTCGTTCCTTCGCTCGCACCTTTCGCTTTACGCCTGGAGATGACCGAGGCTATTATGAACATGGGTCCATTCAATATCGTCCCGGGGAGTGCCAAGATCGTCCAAATCAGTAGGAGGATGAGACGATACAGCAGGAGACTGAGCGTTTTCCAGCTTGCTTTCTTCGCTCGTGGTACCTGTTCAAGGCCATCAGTTCCTCCGAAATCCCAGAAAGACAAGTCAACGCACCTGATGGTCTCGCAAACCTAGATCCCGAAGAAGTCGGTTGTATTTTAGCACATCAGTCTTCAACTTTTGTATGCGGGGCTCGTCCTTGAAGTGAGTATAGCCTTCCAGGAACCGACGATTAAGTTCAACCACCTGACCCAACGTAAGGTGTTGTCCCGGAGTCTTGTAAAGTCGCCGAGCAGCCTGGATTACCTGTACACAACAATAAGTGAAGTAGTGATAGACAGAGTAACTCTTTACCATTAGAGTATCGTAGTCGGGTGCTCTTATGGTAACCGTTTTCAGACCATCGTAAATAAGATCGAGGAGCTTTGCGACAGCATCTCGTTTGCTGGGTCCGCCTTGCTTGAACATTTCTACCAATTCTTCTGGCACATCCAGTGCGGTACCAAACTCCACGACTGCGCGTGACCGGAATCGATGTGCATGGAAGTAATATAGTCCAACGGGCACAATTTTGACTTTAACAGTTGGATCATTCGCCATTGCCCCGAGAGCCATGATCGAAACACCTGCTTTAAGGGGAAGAAGATCTGTTCTGTCGTGGCTCCCACCTACGAAGCACCGTCAGTAGACAGTCATATACGCCAACAACTTGGAGACCTTCAGGAAAGATTCCAATGCATCCGCCCTCCTTCAGCCGTTGGTAGACTCCACGATACATCTCCTGTTGATTTATGAATGGCAAGATCTTGAACGGTAACCCTGCCGTCCCTTCTGCACGTCTTTCTGCCAATTTCTCTCGCACACGGCTAGTGCCTTTACCACTTTCACTTCTGAATTCCCCCTTCAAGCGCATTTCGGTATCAGACACTACCTCGACAATTTCCGCGACGACCGAGTTCACAGATTTGGGTAACATTATTTGCTTCCTAGGAGCAAACTCTGACTTGAAACGAGTACCATGCCCAAGCAACAAGCAGGGATCATCGTGTTGAAGATATACCAACCCGGTTCCAGGTTTGGCCTCGTCTACAGCTCGGGCTACCGGGACTGAACAGCAGTCAGACTGCGGATGGGTGTGGCTGGCAGACTTACTTACTGCTGTCCATCTGCCTAGCGAAGAAACCAACTGCTTTGCGTTTCATGCTCTTTGCGGCGGTCAGGAAGTGGACCCGGCGGTGAGTTTCCCGGTATGCCTCCAGGCTTAGGAGAAGAGGATCGAGAAACTAAGGGATGGCGTTAGCTTGTGCCATGTGCCCATATTTGAAGAGAGTCGCACTTGGTTACTGTGAGGTGCACCGACAAAGATGACCGGGCCATCTCGAGGGATGTTGAAGGCACCTCTGGGACGGATTTCTCTGAAGAAAATCTGGGTGATTATTCTCCAGAATATCAATGCAGCTTCATATGTTACGGTGGGCATCTTGGAGACGTTACAAGTTGTCGTATAAAAAGAACAAATAAAGAGAGGGTGCGGGGACCGCGGGTAGGCAATGTAACTCGTAGGCAGCGATTCAGAACGTGAGCTTGATGCCTAGGGAGTGTATGATGCACTATAAGTTTATAACTGGAAACCGGTCATCCTGCTGAATGCCCAGCTGGCCGTCAACAAGACCAAACTCCGTGACCCTAGTCCGAAATCCCGACAGCATTAATAGTGTAGTATCCGCATGTAGGTGTCTACAGTACAGTTTACAATCGTTGAGAGGAATGCGCGTGACATGGTATGAATGAGATATAACGTAAAAGAAACTCATGGCCAAACTACACAGAATCAAGTCTCTGACACTCGCTGCCTCGCCGAGCCATTGCTCGTTATGCTTGAACGTTTGTAGTGAAATATGTCATGCAACTGGTGCAGTCGGGCTTCACCAAGGCCTTCTGGGGGAGGGGACATCCCTGGACGTGAAATTCCCGCCTCACGAGGTACAGGGCTGCCTGGATGGGCATCCTGTGCTTCCAATTCTGAGGTCAGCCGTGAGTCATACAGTCACGCCGCAACTGTGGAACTCGTACTCGATAAAGTACTCGCCACCGCAGCAGACCTTTCAAGGTCCTCCGCAGCCCTGCTTGCCAGTGCGCGATTAATGTACTTCCGAAATGCGGGTCCTGTGGTTTCCAAGAGTTTTTCGACCCTCGGGCGCTTTTGAGGGTAGTTCTTCAAGAAATGGTGCAATTCCGTGATGCCTTCCTTATGCATCGCTCCAGTAGTCTCACTGGATATGTGATTGATAATTGTTATCAGCTGTGCTTCTGGATCCGGCTCCTCCACTGGGGGTGAGAAACCATTGTGCGAGGATACACTCGGACTAGTCCGATGACCAGGGGGGGAATGTCGGTGGTTGGCAGATGCCGAGCCTGTCGGAGATATTGGACGACTGGATGCAACCGAATATGGCCGACTAATTGTGTCCGTTGGGCTGTGATGAGCTCGCAGGGCGAGGTCCGTCGGCTTTGGGACTGAGTTCAAGATACGGTAAACGTAGGGATAGACGATCGTGGCAGACGGGTCGTCGAAAGACGCAGAAAGAATATCATACACTTCATCGCCATAGTGCGCTAGAAACACCGTATAAGTAAACTATGGATGACACCATTAGATCAACTCACCAACGACATGCTGGATAATAACTTTGATAGTCCTTAGTGGCATGTCCCCGCACGGCACCTTGTTGGTGGCTCTTGCTCTCCACTCATTAGGAGGTACAGATTGTAAGAAGTGTTCAACCGCAGGAAGTAGTTCCACGGCGTCCAGTTTCTGGTCTTTAAGGTCTTGTGGTATGTTTCGTGCCAATTTCCATACACATTTAAGAACGAGCTCAGCAACTCGAGCCTCCTTGGATTCTGATAGAGCACCAATGCTAGGGAAAGGCTTCACAATTTGCAGAAGAAGTGCGAAAAGAGAGCTAATGACCTTCAGCGCTCAACCTATTTGAACTGCGATGTTTCCTTACCGGAAAACTGACATCCTCCGCCCAGTTGCAAAAAGCCGAAGAATGATCATGTTGATGAACCGCGACATGTCTTTAACTTTGCCGACATGGCTATCATCCGTTTCGAGAAGGCGCAGCGTGAGTTCCTCGAGTAAAGGTGTCAGGATATCCACTGTCAATGACTCTGCCAAGAGTATGTGGTCACAAAAAGTATTAAGGGTTTGGATGAGGTGTTTGGCTAGACGGAAATTCTCTTCGATCACCAGGTCTTCCGGTCGTTCGAATACGTGGGCCATCTGCAGCGTAATTGTTTCTATGAGACCCTCGGTATGTTCAGCGAGCTCCCTGTATTCGATAGAGGCGTGTCCATCTTCAGGTCTTGTCATCAGAATCTTCTGGATTTTCTTGAGAGCATCGACACTGCGAGACGCGTCGCTGCTAAGTATACTAGAAATCGTAATCGTGATATCGTTCGCCACCGGCGATTGGGCATCGTGAGGAAGAGTGGCATCGACAGGTGTATCCATGAACTTGTCTGTAACTTCATGACCATTGGGAGGAGTCACATATGGGAGCTCAGAAACTTCCTCAGAAGGCTTAGGCACGTGGGAAGATAGCGTAGGTATATTAGGTCGGGGACGGGGTGGGCCAAGACGTGAGGGCACAGCACTTTTGGGGGGGCGGAGACCAATGGGGGACATAACACTAGGAATCGATGAACCAGCTGCAGGTAGACCACTAGTGCCGGAAGGCCCTGGCATTTTTAAGACTCGCGCAGGAGATGCCGGTCGAGCAATCTGAGAAACAGCAGAAACAGCGGGACTGGCAGGGCGTGGGATCCCGCCTGTTCTACCAACGGACGGCGAATCAGGTCGTGCGCCAGCATTTGCAAGTCGGGCAACTTGTGCTGGAGGTGCAGAAACTTGATGTTCCGACTTCGCCGGGCTGCTCGGCCCTGCCACACGACGAAGCCGTTCTTCAAGTTGTGTCTTGTCTTTCGGCGGCAGCGGGCCAACTAGAGTCCAAACTTTTTCGCCTACAAGAGTATAGGCCTCGCTGATAACTTACATCAGTTGTTGATTCTAAAAACGAACTACGATCAACTAACCTGAGAACAGAAAGTGCCGATTTACGAACACCCGAGTCTTTGTCAGCTATCATGGACCCTATGGTTGGGAATGCTTTGCTGGGCTGATTACAGGCACCCATTCCGTTGCGTTTGAGCAGATTTGCCACTTCGTCTAAAGCACCCTGACGGGTTTTAGCAACTTTGGATTTAAGGCCATGTTCAAGCAACAAGTCAAATATTCGACTAAATGCATAGACCTTTGGTAGGGACTGCACAATGTTCTGTACACGGACGCGAACCGGTTCCCTCGCGTCGCCAAGCTTTCAAGCGAATATGTCAGAGTAGTATTGAGCACTACGAAAGGCCGACGTACCTTGTAAATCAGCGTTGGAACAAAGCAGAGTGCTTCGGAGTCGTCGAATTGAGCATTAAGACCACGGAAGAAGGACACGACAGCCTCAACCACATCTAAACATCGAGCAACCAGATTTGACTGTGGTTCATGGATCTTTATCGAGATATATTTGAGAGCAAGGTCAGAACAGGCCAAACCCACTGCGCGGATATCGTCGGCAGGAGTCCCGAATTTATCTGCCCCTGACTCTGCAGCAGCAAAAAACTCGCACATCGTTGAAAGTCCCACCACATGGTCATTGACAGCGTTGTGGTCGTGGCTGAACAGCTGGGCTACGAGCTCGTTTGACGTATGGGGTTCCATCTGGTGTTGAAGCAGGTCAGCCAGATCTTTCCGGGTAGTCCCGGATTCGTTGATCCATTTTTGAGCGTCCTTGGCCAGCCTTGCGCGTTTTGCATCCATACTCATGTGCGTGAAGGGTAGAGACGGGCTTACTAATGGAGGGGTAGATAATTTACCAGCTCCAGGTCGTTTGAGTCCACCAATGCCGGACTTCCCAGGTGCACGTGTTGATGCCATATCCTCGACCGATTCTGCTCTAGAGTCTGGACGGGAGGAGCTGCCCTGTGGCAGCTTCCTGCGGACTCCAGTTAGTTTACTTGGCACTCCAGACTGCCCCGCTGTTACAGGTGGCGGAGAAGGCGTGGGTGCTGCGGGTGGCGAGGGTGGACGGACAGACGTAGGCGCAGCCTTCGCGGTAAACTGAGGAGGTGTCAGTACTTGAACGGGAGCTGCCAGATCTTTAGCTGCTTGGATAAGCGGTACTGCTGTTTTGCGCGATGCTGGTTTGAGAGCATTCGTTTGAGCCATAACTTTGTCTAAACCAACAGAGCTTATCAATGCAGGAAGGAGCGCTTGCGCACCCTTGCGAATGTCTGCATTTCTGTCATCCAAGCAGGTAACGATTGTGCCGGCCCATGCGCCGAGGTCAAGAGAAGAGGAAGGGGGACGTTCCTTGAGATAGTCTGCTAACCAACCAAGCAATGACGCTCGCTGGGTGGGATTGCTCGCTTCTAGGGCTGTGCCAAGGAAGTGGACCATCGGTTCCAGCCCTTCGCATGCATTCGCCATCGCCGTTAGGGTCTGAATAGCTGCCGCTCTGATCGGTGCTTTCTGATCCGAGAGAACAGTTGCCACAGGAACAACGAAGAATTTGGTCTGCTTTTCAAATGGTTTACCCATGCCTGTAGCAATACGGGCCACGATATCAAGGGCGAGAGTTTGGACAACTTTATTCGTGTCAACAACCCTGGCCTTCAAGACTTGCCCAATTTCACCTACAACGTAATGGAGTTATACATCGAAGCCAGGCCGGCGGTTTTTTGCTTACCCATTGTGGGCTTCAGCCTCTTGTTTATGCCTTGATCCAGGATAGCCTGCAAAGCTTCAAGGGCCTCTTTTTTAGATTTCCATGCATCGCTCTTTGCATCGGTAAGTATTGTGGTCCCCTTCAATAAACCATCGATCTCTATCCTTGGGAAGAGCCCTTCCAAAGGGTCTAATCCACCTGCTGCAGCCCCAGTGGCTGATGTGGTGGCAATCGCAGCCAAATCAACAGATGTCCGTGTGGGTTCTGGGGATGGTGTGCCCTCGACCTTATCAAATTCGCTCTGAATCGTTCCCAGCAACTGCGGATTGATGTCTTCCAGGAACGACTTTATCCCTAGTGTGACCATCGTAAAAATTCAAGCAAACCTTAACGAAAGACCCACCAGCACCAGCAAAAAGCTTCAATGTTACTAGGGTCTTCGTTGCACTGGTACGCACAGCAGCGTTGGAATTTTTTAGCGCATTTTTTAGAAATTCAATGAGTGTACGAAGAACCAAGCCGGCAATACCAAATTCACTGATAGCAGTGTCAATCCAAACCAACGAATCCGCAAGGACCTTCGGGGCTTTTTGCTTTCCCAGCGGCTCATAAACTTGGTTTATCTTAGACACAACATGACTTAGATCCAATGAATCACATACTTTGGTTGAGGACAAATTGCAAAGAAGCCTTCTCCGCGAACACCGTGAGCGCATCACCCGCAGACTTCTTTAGCTTTGCATCACCAAGTTTTTCACTAAGATGACCGGATGATAACGCTATACATGACCTCCCAAACGACGGTGAGCGTTCCGCAAGGGCGATTAGGATACCATAAAGCTTGGCTGAAACCTGCCAAGATAGTTAGCTTGAATGCAGACTTGATTCACAGTTCTCTGCCAAACCTGGAAATTTTTCTCGTTCCAGCCCTTCTTCGCAACAGTGCGTACTACTACTTCCGCATCAACTTCCCCCATCATATCCTCAAGCCAAGAGGTCATTTCCTCGCAAGCTGCGAGCCTTGCCTTCCAGTTGGCATCCCCAAGGCCCTCCAAGATACTTCCTGGCATGAGCTCCGCAGCCAGAGCCTCAGCCGCCTCCGGAGTATGCTTGTACTTGAATGTATCAAGCTCCCCTGGAGCTGCAGCGGGCAGAGGTTTTCCTCCTTTCGCAGTAGCACCTGCTGCCGGGGGTGGCTTCTTCGCAGTGGGTGGAGTCGCCTTCGGTGTTGAACTTGCACCGCCTGGGTTGGCCGAGTCACCAGCAGAAGCTGTTCCCGCTGCACCTTTCTTCGCCTATAGACAGTAACAGTTAAATTTGGTACAAGTTTGAGCCTCCGCCAACGAACCATGAGTTTTGCGGGAGGCTTTCCCCTGGGTTTGCTGGGCGATTCTTCTGTCAAGCCATCCACTGTGGCTAGCGAGGAAACCGGTGGTTTCGTGAGTGGTTTCTTCGAGACTTCCTTGGCAGCTGGAGGCGGCTTTGACGGGCCACTGCTTCCAGCCTTACACTTGACAGTGGCTTTCTCGTACGCTTCCTTGACCTTTGCCTTCCGCACGTCTGCTAACCCATCCATAAGCGCATTGAGCGGCCGCTCCCCAACCATTTTCATGAGGGTTCCCAAACACATGGCAGCTTCATTGCGGGCACCTTCGAAACTATCCTCCAGAAGTGTAGAAAGAGGATCAGTGAGTGACTTAATCTGCCCAGGTTGCACAGGGGTGGAAGACGTGGAAAGACATCGAGCGAGAAACTTCAAGGTCCCTTCCTTCACCTGCGGGTTTTTGTTCCCTAATGCAGGAAGTAAATCTGGTATGATGTCGGGTAGGAATGTCTAATGCAATAGTCACCACCAAGTTAAGTGAATGTAAAAACTTCCTTACCGTGGAGAAAACGGCATCCAAAGCAGCGCCAATGGCATCTGTTACATTAGTCTTGCGCTCCTTCAAGCGCTCCAGCATCGGAGGCACAATTACTTCCCGAAGTCTACCGAACGGCGTCATTATGCCTTTTGCCAATCCTTCCAAAGTGTTGGCAGCGGTTATCACGCAGTTGATGTTGGCATCCTTCTGCACACAACTAGCGAGCGACTTAGCGAGCTCCGCCAACTCAGACGCATCTCGAATGCGGGGAGCGGAATTTACGAGAGCCAGGATTTCGTCAAGAACTTCTTTCCTCTCTTTCCACTTCGACGACGTAAGATTGGTTTGCATGTTGGATGGGAGTTTGGGCACGATGTCAACGGGCTCTACCAGTGTTCGAGGGTCTGGAAGATCAATCTCTATCACCACAGCGTCAGCGTTTTTTCAGATCGCCAAAGGTAGCTTGTCACCTTTAGCTGCCTCTTCTCCAGGAGCATCACCTTCACCAGCCCCCGCATTGGCTTCCAGTTCGCGTTGTTGTTCTTTCGTGAAACGCTCGGCTTTCAATGACCCCTTCCCCTTCCCGTCCTTCTCCATTCCCTCAAATGCTTCCTGCAATTCCTTAACCTGAACTGGCTTAAGCTCCGACAACCACGGGTCGATGGCAGGTCCGATGTACTGATATAACGTGTGTGAGAGTTGGGTTCCTTCGGCGCGAACATTCTTATCCGCATGCGCGAAGATCTTGGGTAAAGCTTTCAGCACTGGTGCCGGTGGTGTAACTTGTGTTCCAAAAGTCCTATTGCCCAGCATCCGCAAGTCATACAGACGATGGTACAGCGCATGAATAGTGAATGATTGCGAGTAATCATTCCCTACTCACCGAACAATCTCCTTGAGGGCCAGAACACTTGCTGCCACAGTCTTCGGCTGCTTCGCAGATAGACCTGGCATGATATCGGCCTGGAAATAGGACATGACGATCATGCACATGGCGCTAGAATCCGATGCGACCCACCACTACACCAGTGGCGGAATTCTCCACCTCAACATATTGAAGAATGAGCTCTATTGCCTGATTCTTTGTCCCGGCCCTCGAAGAACCAAGACACTTGTCGACCAGGGCTGGAACTACTGCATCTCTGGTTTTCGTAACTGTTTCCCCAGCGAACTTGACCAATGACACGAGGCATTCAACACCCTTCTCCTGTGCCACCGCGTTGCTATCCGTTGCAATCTTCTTGAGGAGGTCGGGGTTCGTGATGTAGGGCTTGAAGGCAGGATCATTGTCGGAGGCGGTTGTTTGGAAGGTCTTGATGAGGGACTCATAGGCGCTGACACGGGCTTTCCAGTTCTTATGTGCAAGTCTTTCGGAAATGGGGAGAGAAGAAAAGTCTTCCTCTTGAGGTGGGGGCCCGTCCATCGTCCCGAGACGAGGCTAAAGAGAACGTTCAAAGTTGACCAACCCAAATGAACGGGCAGGCTATATTTTACGTAATAAACCATTTCACGTGACTGTACGTCATTGAGTCATCTCCCAACGAGGCTTGCGCCGACGTCCGACACCAACCTCCATACCTGCTCTGCCTCCACATCCACAGGGTTCTCTTCAAACGTCCGCAGCTTAGTTGTGGACGCTTCGTATCGTTCATACATTTTTTCCTCTTCCGCTGTCATCCCAAGGTTGTGGTACACGACCATCAATAACCATTGCACATCGGATATTGCTTCCAACATCGAAAGGCGCATGTAGTCAGCTTCCGCCGCAAGGAGATGGGGCAATGCTTCTGCAAGTCCTACTTCTGCTTCAAATCCCCTCAAACGTGTTCTGAGGCAAACAGTTTCATGGAAACAGTACCTTTAGAACCCGAGGACGCGATTATGCATCTTGCGAGGGTGTAGCAGGCAAACGCACGGTGCTCAACTTCATGTCCACTCAGAAGCTACGAGATAGTCAACACATATAGCTGTAATGTTTCATGACTCACCTGAGGTAAGATACCTTCTATCAAACGACGACAATGTTCGCTCATACCAAACTCCAGCCCGACGTCGGCTAGAAGAATGATACCCAACCTGTGCAAGGGAAATCTCCCTTGAAATTCAGAATGCCAAAGAGACTGCAATAGAGGCTGGATTGCTGTAACCACTTGTCCATGTCGCTGCCAAGAAAGCATGAGAACATTCGGAAAATTACTGGACTGAACTTACTCGAGCACTCATGACTCGGTGTAGCTCTTCTCTGATTGGAGGAAGCCGTATTGTGCTCTCATCGAAGAAATATTCTTTTGAGATAAACGTCGAGGCAGACGGCTGGCGTGGAAGTAAAAAGTCGCGAAAGAGCCGGTGCTGTCCCCTTTCGCACTGTAACTCAGAGAGGGATGGAAGATGCAGCTTAACCCGTACCTTCGGCTGATCATCAAGGCTAATATGTGCCATATCATGTTTGCCCATTCCTGATACTCGTCCAACGAAATTCCGCGCCATGTCCCTGGTTGAACCAGTAGTGCTAGAGCGTCCCGACAACGCCCTATCCTTGCCAGCTGCATCAAGTTACGATAAGATAATGTCCCAGTGACATGTGAGGTGACGCACCCGATAGGCATAGTTTAACAGCACGTTCAGCCGATTTGGATCATCGTCCCCTCCCCTAGAAAATGCCAACACAAACGATTCTTGCACCCTGGCAAGACCATGGCACCCTAGAAATTATTAGGGACCAGGTGGAACTACAGTCCGCAGAACCTACCCAGTGTATTCCACAACACAGCCTGCATTGCATGCGGGCCGAGGAGCTCTCGCTCGTGGGGCGGAACTTTCCTTTGATCGACCCAGTGATCGTATAATCCAATGGCCTGTGCAAGTTTCTCAAAGCAGAGGGTCAACGGTTGACCCTGGACCAGACATAATTTAGACAATATGCAGCAGAGTTCGATCGTGATCTTACACTCTGCGGCTGAAGCAATTTCGCCACATCAAACAGGACTTCCGAGGGGTGGAGATCGGGCTGGATTTCATTCAGCACGGGCGTGTCACTGGATGAAGGCAGCCGGTGGAGCATGCTGCACCACATGAACGTTCGCGATCATCCATGATATATTGAGAGTGTCTGACCTGATGCAATGCTGTAGTGTAATACGATCTCCACAAGTGCGCGCGACCGAAATCGCTTCTTGCAATAACTAGAAATGGTGCGTCGAACATGTCGGCTGACTAGTATGATGGCCGCCTACCTTGCTAGCGGCTGCGTACTCTTTGCGTACATAATGCATACGTACGAGGTTCAACAAGGCATGCTGGCGTATTCCACTGGACAGCGATTAGGCAGTATCATAACAAAAAAGTGAAAGGCGACGAACGAATCGTTCTGATCATGAAAGCGCTGCTCGAAATATCTACGCAAGTTATCAGGTCCGATAATGTCATCTCCCAGTGCTCGACCCTTTTCCCACCTAGAGAAATGTGTCGTGTGATGCATGGCGTGATCACCGAATCACCACACTTACGCTTCAAAAGGTTCCGGACGCGCCCATGACTTAAAGTCGCTTGCTGTTTTGAACAGCCAAAAATCATCAGTCAGGGTATCTTTCTCAATAGGACCGTATCCCGCCCTCGTGTTGCCTGCGCACCAGGCTTGATAGTCTTTCTGGAGTTCCATGATTCCATAGAAGGAAAGCTTGATAAAACTGACGAAACACCGCCGACAGAAGAAAGCGAACGGTGAACGGCGGTACTAAATCAAATTTTGAGAATTCTGTGGAATGTTTGCACAGTTGACTGCGCACCAAAACGTTAGGCTGCGATCAGGCAACACTGAGCGAATGGCCACGAAAGGTATAACAAGTATTCACCTCATCCTCGCTTTTGTCCGCGAAAATGGCAGGGGCACCTAGAACACAAATCAGTCGACGGAAGGTATGCACAAATGGAACACGAACTGTGAAAGAAGTTGGACATTTGATCTGTACTCGTCAATTGTTTCGGCTTTCCATACCTAAGATATCAGAGACGGGGAGCTCGGAAATTATTGTGGGGCGAACCCACCACAGATTCCCATGCTAAGAGAAGACTTTGGACGTTCGGATTGTCCGTTTGAGGCATCGACCTGAGTGCCAATTGAATCTGATCATGCGTCTTCGGGTGAACGACCTGTGAGTCTGTTAGCGACACGCGCCCATGATGAAAATCAGAGCTCGCAAGTACATCACTGATCTCGAAAAGTAGAAGCCTGTATATGGACAATTGGAAGTGCTGAGGAAGTTTTCCATGGAACTCTTTGAAAGTCAACAGAAATATCGCCAACAGATCAATGTGGTGTGGCCGAAGGACATGGTGAGTAGGTGGGGGTGTCCCCGGCTTGTAGGGATCCATAGATGTGTGACGATGACGCGTGTGGTGCTAATTGAAGTTGCCAGCCAAGGTTCCCCCTGAAACGCCAACCACCGATTTATTGAGCATACTTCAATTTCTTTGGATCCATCTAACGCAGCAAAGAATTCAATTCCAACAACAAAGGAACTCAGTCTTCCAATCTTGCGAAATTCCAAGCAAACTATCTATGAACGGCATGAATGCAGAGCTTATACCACCGTATATATCTGCAACATATTGTAATCTACGTAGCGATCTGTGTGCTAGAGGTGTGGGATTGTTCCGTAAATAATGTGTTCTTCGCACTTCAAAGTTCAAACCATGACGACGAACGCATCTGAACCCACAACACACTTCCAGAACGAAATCAACGAACCCGCTGACAATGACACGGTCAAGTACTACTGGGATGCCAAGGCATTTCTGACGTCGCGCCTGTGTCGTTTGCTCAAATTCGATCGGGGTCGGTGTCAGCGCCTCCAATTCAATTGTCCAAGTACGCCGACGTCACAAGTCAATGTATGCCAACAAGCAACTTTGATTGCACTCAGTTTGGGCAAATACAATAATAAATCTCGCCTGACTGTAAATGCGGGGTGTTATGGAGTGGACTGACCTGCCTAGGGTCCAGTCAGTGGCGTATCGTGTGTTGTTGCACCCTGCCTTCCATTTCACTCATCGTTCCAGGCCGTTGACATCGCCCTAGCCGGTCTTCAGCGCTCAGCAGTGGAAATCAAGGATATGGCAGGCTTGTGTGCGTCGACAGAGTCGGGTTGTTTGAAGACGAACCACATATGCCCACAAAGGACCCACGCCGCTTTTTCAGATGTGAAGGTTGCATGTAAACGTAGGCGTTGGATTCCTCGTGCTGCACAGTCTTGACGTAATTAGGCTGATCACGAGTGCAGGTGCGGCCAAGCTTACACTGCCAGAGCGGTTCTCAAGGCCAACTTCTGAGCGAAACCTTGTGAGCATTCAATGGATGTGGTCATTCTTCCTGCACTGACCTTGTCCACGGCATTCTTCGCCATTGTGGCAACTTAAATTGCCTTCATTGGAGATAATATAGGCCCAGGCCAAAACCAGCAGAGTCTGCTGAGCACACCAGAATCGAGTCGAGACATCGCAGGAGCAAGCCAACAAAGCCCACAGCAAAATAAGAAGTGGATACGTCGCCCTTCTAGGGTAAGTGGATAGATCAAATCGCGAATGCGCTCAAAGAAGGGAAGGTTGCTCAAGTGGGCAACGACAAGGAAGAGCACACAAGACACATATGTATGTAATCCGCGAATAGGGAAATGAGCACATTCCGTCTCTGACGCTTTTGGAAAAGTAAACTAGTAGGAGACCCTGATAATACCCTTTGTTCGGATCCTCGAGAACCCATCCACCTTGTTGCAGCCCTGAGGGGGAATTTCCGCATTAGCACATCTCGCTTCCGCAGATTTCCCCAAGGACCTGATACGCCGGGTTCTCAGAAGAGTGTTATTACGCAAGGACGGCGAAGGCATTCCTTGCACCCCGGATCCACATAACTTAGATCAGGCCATCTAATAAGGCTCGTTATTGTGACCATGTTCATTTCAGCTCAAGGTTCGTGTTGCATCATGGGTTCTCCGCAGCCGAATTGTGGTGCTCTCGTACGTAAGATGCCCTGAACATTGAAGAGATGGCGGCTTCGTCGGCATCACATACGCTATCATACTTCCTTCATGGACGATCCTCCGCTGACTACTATTAGGGCCACACTTCTGCAAAGCCCAAGCGCTGAAGCAGCTACATGCTTAGCACTTGCTGAACACTCAAAGAATTCGTATCGCGTAATTCGTTTATCTTCAGATGAGGTTCCGAGCAGCGAAGCTTCTGCCATCGCGGAAGCGCTCTGCCTCGCCAAAGTAATTGTCCTGCATCCGAGTCCCTCGGACAGCACAGCTCTGTCCCTGTCATCTGCCACCTTCAATGACTAGAAGTATGCCATCTTCTACTAGCCAAATGTAACACTATTGTATGTTACCAAGTGGAGTTGGTGGGTGCAACAAGAACCATTACCTTGCGGGCGCACGCTTATCTATACTAGAAACGGCGTTTGTCATCCACCGACAGTGATCCGCAACTTGGAAGGTATTGATCCAGAGCATCCTTCTTCGAACTTCTGTTGTTCCACCCACGCCACTATGATTCTCGAATACTAGAAGTGGTCGAGAGTGAAATTCTAGCTACATTAGAACCTAACATAGACACAACAAGGTCCGAAGAATTACAGTTTTACAAGGTATCTACAATATTTGATGCCCGAATTGAAGTGTACATACAGTGTGAGAACGAAAGCAGTGATAGCAAAACTCTGAACGTTCGAACCCCCCTATAGAAGCAGCTAGGCGAAAATGGTCCACAAACTATCCACGGATAGAAACAGATGCAAATTTGGAAGGAAAAAGATGGATTATCCGATGCATTGATGCTGAGTGAAGTCGTATGGGTCGTGAAGACAAGTCATGAAAGCAGAGAGGGGGTCATGTAGACTGCAGCATATGAGGACATGCCTGAAGAGGTGGTGTTGGGCGAGAGCGCATATGAGAGGGATGTCTGAGCGGGGAGGGTGGCACGAGGGATACATTGGCCAGGGGAATGGGTATACGTCGGCAAATTGCTGTCGGCGTGGTAAGTGGTGACTGGGGTAGGAATTTTTTCCGCGCGGCTTGGGTAATTTTTAACTGCGCTGAGCTCCACTGAGGGCGTGTTTCCGTACTGCCCTCTATCGAGATCGTAGGAGAGGACGGCGACCACCTCGTCGTTTGCAAAGATTTTTTGCACGATGCGAGTCGGGGAGGCTACAACGAACACGTGTTAGACGTGAGGGCTGTGTATTAAACGTAGACAATTACTCACTGGAGTCAAGCCAGCGACTGCGACTCAAGGACGAGTCAGGCAGAAGCAGTGACGCAGTTTCCAGGATGTTGTGCACAGTGGGCTCCACAGTGACTAGAGAGCAGAAACCAATCTCTTGGGAAACGCACTGGTTTCGAACGAAAACGGAGGTGGAGCACCTAAAAGTGGACGAAGGCTGGGCGGTACATGTGATGGACCCTTGAAACCCGTGTAGTCCCGGAGAGCATGGTGCATCGATTGGTGGGAGGTGTAGCTTTACACATAATGCCACAGCTAACACCGAGTGAACCGACGATGGCTGTGTTGACGGGACAAGAGAGTCGATCGGTATGGAGCATGGCTGCATGCCCTCGGCCCACAGGGAAAGTCGTGTTAATCTCGTTGGAGAGACCAGATGGTCGACAGAGAGGGAGGAGTCGGAGAATACGAGAGGAGAATCGACGAGGGTCGGTTGAGAAAGCTGTGAGCGAGTGGACATTGATTCGCTGAGGGGGTTGTACAGCTCTGCCGGGCATGATTGGAGAGAAGAAGCCGGAGAGATGTCCGAGGTCCAGCAGGCCGCAGCAAGAGGCGAGAGTCGTCGAGACTCGGCACGAGGTTGTTCTGGTGGAGATCGGAAACGACGGTCGTCGTCATGTGTGGGCACACGTGAGCCCAGGTGGGCGAGTGTGAGTTCCGTTGCGGAACAGCCCGAGGGACTAGAACCAGAGTAGAGGGAGCGGGACGGGCAAGTTGAGCCACCGGATCGATCGGATGCTGGGGAGTACTCGTCATACGTGACGGGAGTGATCAGAGTCGGGTCGGACAGGTCCTCAGACTTGATGTTAGTCTCAAGGAAGAGTTCGTCACCGCCGGCGACCAGCTTATACTCTGGGAGGGTAGTTAGGATCAAATAGCGGGAGAAAGCGAAATGACGGCATACCGGGTTCGCCCTTCCACATATTTCGAAGGACCTGGATGTGACTGGCGACCTGCTTTTTGGAGCGGTCGATTCCGTGTTTTTGGAGGTGATCGACCAGATACTGGTTTCTCCAACGGCTACGGCCACGAGAAAAGGTGGCCCATGGTGAGTCCCAGTATTCGCGAAGACCTGGGGAAGAGTGAGGAAGTGCGGTGAAATGGGCACGGGAGGAATGGTACCCTGGACAAATATTCTCTCAATGTCTTCTGGCCATACTTCGCTGGAGCCGTCCTTCAGGAGCTTCCTGTGCTTGCGCTGGGGCGTAAGGCTCTTCACGGGCGGGTCGGGTTCATAAGCCGCAGAGACTCTGCAGGACCGCATAGTGGGATATGTGGAAGACGGAGGGGATGGGACGAGGAGGAGCGATGGGTTTGCGAGGTGCTTATATACATTTGGTGGTTAGGACTGTAAAGGGATAAAGATCCGAATGGCAGCTAAGAACCAGGACTTCGGAAACGCCGACTCGAAAAAAAGCGGGCCCTGACGAGATAACGATCGAGGGACCCTCCGTGGGAGCGACCTTCCATATTCGGCACCCGATCGGATCTGGCACTTGGCCGAAATGGAAATATTAGACCACGCCAACGGAGTGGGAGGCTGGGAATCGCAGCCTCAGATCTGGGCACCCTTGTCTCCCAAAGACAAAAGCAAAGGCGTCCAGAACATCGCACCGAACTTATCATTCGGGGTGCACTGCGCTTCTTGTCTTTCGAGGTTTCTGTCCGGAACCCGGTCACCAACACAGCAAACTCACCACCCGCAGCACTTTTCAAGGGAATGGCCGGTTGCCGGTCTGGCGGAGCATCAAAGTTGGGTCTCCGACCACACCCGGCAACGACCGGCATTCCCCTCCTCTCCCTCGATGAGTGCTGAATCGCTCACCCAACGCTGGCTCCGGCAAAACGTGAGCTCGTACCCGAACAAGGACCGCGTCTTTGTCGACATCGACGCTGCACTCGCCCGCTTCACCACTCTGCGCCCAAAATCCGATGTTTATAGTTGAGTGTCTGCCAACCCACAACCTCATCCCACCCATACATTCCCATCGCCAGCGTACGACGACGGGCGCACACAGCTTCTCTTGTGTGTACACGGCCTTCTCCCGATGCTCTTTCGCGGCACCACCTACAACATCCCCATCGCGGTCTGGATAACACAAGACTATCCCCGCGCACCTCCGATTGCATATGTCGTACCCACCCAGAATATGCTTGTCAAGCCAACCAAGTCTGTCGAGGTAAGCGGCCGTTGCAACGTAGACTACCTCCAAGCATGGGAACGTAAGAGCGAGGTATGTCCACTCCGGATTCTCGTCGCGTCACCCCTCCAATCAGCCTCGCAAAGGGGTGCAATCTATCTGCGTTGCTCGAAGCGATGCAAGGCCACTTCTCTCGCGAACCACCTCTCTATGCCAAACCCAAACCATCTAGCCCGCGTCCAGTCACCCAGTCCAATCCACCGTCTTCCGTGTCTCGTCCCCCCTCGTTTCATTCACCCGCATCACATTCTCCGTCTCCGTTGCCTCGGGAGGTCGATCGTCCACCGTTACCACCGAAACCAATCTCATCTCCAACGCCCACTGTATCCAACGCAACTCCAATCACTCCCTCCCGTGTCCCTTCACAAGTACGCCGCGCGTTCACTTATCATGTGCCTAACGACAGTCTTGATGATCAGCCCGATCGGCCACCGCCTCGACCTCCTCGACCTGACACGCAACCCCCACAGTACCAGCACTCTCCAATTCATTTCTCCCCGGGCGTCAGCATACATGGTAGAGACCTTGTCCGATCAACCGCGGCACTCTCAGTAGACTCCCCTGCGACTAGCAGTACTCATTCCCGAGGATCTCTTGAGGGTCTACCACGACCTATTCCAAGCACCCAAGCACCACCAGCCCCATCGACACACGTTCGTCCTCCGCCTCAGCCTGTGCCACCGCTTCCACCGCAGTCACAGGATCGATCTGCGGCGACTCCTATGCTCCAAAGCCGACCTCCGAACTTATTAGATGAAGAGCTAGCAGATTCACAGCCCCCTTCTCATTCAGCACCGCCACGCCCACCCAACCCAGAACTACTTCACCTCCATGCGCAGGTTCACGACAAAATTCGATCGGAGTTTGCTTCCTTGTCACAGGCATTGCACATGGATGCCGAACGACTACGCGCGCAACAGACGGATCTTTTCGCCGGGGAGCCCGCAATCCGCGACGAAATGGCACGACTGGAAGCAGTCCGGGATGTCTGCCGGAATGTCTCGTCCCGCTTCCGGAACACCGTGGAGCAAGCACAGCGGAACTTGGCCGAGTTGCGTCGGAAGGGTGACCCGGAGGTAGACGAGTTAGTGTGTTCGACCAGTATTGTCCACAATCAGTATGCTACGCTTTTTGTCCTCCCGTCGTGTCATGCGGAGGCTTTCTGTCACCGACTGACGGCTCCTGTCTCACCAGGCTGATCAACTTAGTGGCAGAAGACAATGCCATCGAGGACACCATATATCACCTGCACAGGGCCTTGAACGCCGGCCGCATCGATCTAGAACGATGTTTGAGGGTACGGTGGCGAGCGCTGGGTCACACGGCTCTACACTGACCTTGTCTTTTCACCCAGACGACCCGCGTGCTCGCTGAGGAACAGTTCATGAAAAGGGCGCTCATAGAGAAGATCCAGGTGGGCATCCCGATGGAGGCAAACTTGTCGTACAGCTAGCACCCTGGTTAGTCACTCGGATCCAGACACTCGGAAAGGGACTTGGTACGGTTCACCCTCGATAGCATACTTGCCTTATTCGCTTTGTTCTGGACCACGCTATGTGAGCGCGAGCCCATTGGAGGGATTTGGGGCAGGTTCTTTTGTGATTGGACTGTCTCATGTGCTGTTCCTGACTCAGCTGGCAAGTGGCAGAGGCAGGCAGTGCCTCCTCGTATTTCTGTAACACCGGACCCATCCAACGCGCCCGAATGAGGCATGTTCCATATGGGTTCCACACTACTCGTTCATTAGTGATCGTGAGCAGAACAAGGGACTACTTATAGTACACGTTCGTGACATATGACTATGTATCACAAAGAGCGGCTGCCTTTCAAACGCAATTGGTCTCTCCCTAACGCCGTATCATATCGCTACAAGGTCATGAGACAGTCTGGCCACCCCTTTCTGCTTCACTTTGAACCCTTTTCCGATATTCTGGTCCCCTTCCCGCGGTTCCCACCCACCTCCAGACACGGAGCTCGTCCCCCCCTTGTACTTCTTCCAAATTGGCCCTGACATTGGCATTGCTCTCAACAACGCGTTCCACCTGGTCCCACAGTCTCCTTCGAGCGGAAATGGAATGTTCGTCTTGTAAAATGAGGTCCCGCAGTTGGATCGAGGACAAATATGCCTGTGGTGCCGTCACCGGGTCCGTGTGGTGTGCGAGCTCCTGATTACGCAACGTATCCAAAGTAATTTGCACTAGTTCTGCAACACGCTTCGTCTCGATATGTCGTTGGGCGCGGGACCGTCGAAAGACATATATAGCACAGTAACCCGCGAGGCATGCTAAGAAGGGTGTTCATTGCTGTTCCGAATCAACGTGAACACCATACCGAAAAGAGTCCCTCGCCACCGGAACCATTGTTCTCGGAACTTCACAGTGAGCTGGCAACTAAGCGTCATATTGGCCATTTTATGCGCTAAATAGCGTTTTCCCCTGTAAAAGAAATAATTGAGCGCTCCAGATCTCGATCACCCTTAGGCGATCAATTGTGACTGACGACATGTCCTCTCCAAATACAACACTACCCCATTGCGCTAGTTGCTGGATGGCTTCATTAAAGGTATCATCGAAAGTGTCAAGGAGATGTGGCTATCGTGCCAATAATGAGCTTGCGTCCACATGTGTCCGGTCGACTTACCGCGGTCTTCTGCTTCATTGTTTCCCGCAGTGTCTCTATCTCTACACCCCACTTTCGCGCATCACCTCCCTCCGCATCAGATATCGCCACCTGGCTCTGCGGACCGCCGGCACATACGCGTCGACCACGTTCCTGACTCAACAGGGCATCAATGGCCTTGCCCAGGGCCCCAATATTCCTCTTTCGCTTCGGATCTTCAATGCAATGCGGTGCGAAAGCAACAGGTCCTAAACCGGGTAACCCATTCGTTACTTTAGATAAGGCGTTCCAGACTGCTTCCACAGGAGTGGGGGCAACGGTACCGAAAGGTGAAAGCAGCGCAAGAAGAGGGTGCGGACGTAATACATATCCAACATTGCATGTTACCGTGTGTCCACTACATGTTGCATATTCTGGACAAGGCGTGCAAGACGACGGGTGCGGTAAGGGGATGTGTGAAAACGGAGAGGACGGCATCCCGTCTTTGAGAGTGATGGCATCAGTGAGCGACGAAAGGAAATTAGCGAACATTTCATTCTCCCGATTGCTAGCCTCTGCAGATAGGCGCGCCTGGAACTCCTCTAGAGCTCGGCTTGAATTTGAGCCAGTGTCGCAATATCCAATTGCCTGCGATTCGTTCTTGAAGTTGATGACGACTGTCAAGCCAATGGCCAGGCAGATTGTGTACAAAACGGTAAGAAAGTACGATCGCGATCGCATCTTTGATGTCGATGATTCCAGATGATGGTCAATTCGACCACCGTGCTGGGAATCCGCAGTAACTTGTGTGCCAAGATCTGCATGTTCGTCTTCGGCTGCCGTAAGTTCAGCGCTGACCTCTTCATTTTGCAGAGTCAGCGCATCAAGAGAATCGTGGGGATGCTGATCCGCTGTCGCAGATCCACGTTCCAGGGGAACGTGGTCCATGAGGGCTCCCTGAGTTGGAGGAAGAGGTTGTCGACGAACACCAGGCGGCAAGACTGGCTCAAACTTGGATTGAGGGGGTGACACCACGGCCCGTTGGAAGGCAGGTGCCTTTGGTGGGGAAGACGGGGGTGAGAATTGGGGTGGTGCGGACATGGAATGTCGGGACTTGCGAGAAACAGCACTTTTTCGACGACCTTTGGTCGTAGGTGATGGTCGCACAGGGGAAGACGACTCGGCACCAGACTGGAATATGTTGTTGTCTTCCCATCCGCTGTCGTCTGCATGCTAGTATAGGTTGCAATTCAATGTGTTATAACAAGAAATAATATATTCAACACACTTCTGTTGAAACGCGGCGTACTGCCGATTCAGCATCCTATCTCACAATGAGTGCTCTGAATATACAAATACTTCAAACAAGTGAACTTACGGCCCTACTGCTTCTACTCATCTTTCTCGCAGGCATATCTTCTTCCGGTTCACTTTCCTCCATAAGTGTAGGCTGAGGAGCACGTTCCTTACCCTTTGCAGGTCTTCCGAGGCTAGGTTGTGCCGAAGAACGACGGCGCTTAGGCTGAACGCCGATGTGAGCAGTTTAGGGGCATTGTGGCATACGATACATACCTGCTCAGGCCGCTGAACTACAGTATCTTCCTCTGAAGCATGGGAAAGTCTTCTCGAAGAACGTCTAGCGGACGTCCCCTGGTGGCACAGAACTGAGTAAGTTGGCGCTTTAGTGAGTTTCATAGACAACCACCTTTCCATTGATTGGTTGGCCAGTCACGCCATCAGTTATCCCATCGTCGCTGGCAATGCTGTTCTCCCTCTTCAGCTTCTCTTTGCGGAGCTTGGTGGCCTTTGGCTTTATTTCATCCAGGAAGAGCTGCACCAGTTTAGGTTTTGTATAGGGCGCTGGATACCGAATGTTGTGGTAAGCAAGAATACCGAGTAACTGAGATACAGTCAAAGCACCGGGGTCGAAGTCGACGTCAAGGTAGTCGACTTGACTGATGATTTGAGCAGCCGTTAAAGACCTCAAGCCTGACATCGTGGTCGGGTACAAGTGGCTGCAGAGGACCGTGATTACACGTTGGGTATCGGTCACGTGATTTCAGCTCCCCCTCAACGTTCAACTGCCAGACTGAGACTGGCGGAGGCTCGTCGTACCTTAATTCACGGCTAGGAGACACTATGTACAATGTTCAAACAGCCTATTCCTTGTCCGTCTTACAGTTATATTCACTAAGTCCATTCTAAGAAACATTTGGTCTGAACACCCCGGATGGTCCAAACCAAGTGCCGTGAATCTGACACAGCGTCAGATAAATTACATTCTACGCCAAGAAACAACGTACCATTCGCCTCCAGTAGACCCAAGGGAAGAGATCCTGTGAACCAAAATATATCAGGCCTTTTGTCCGGACTGGTGAATCTCCGTTCACAAACCTTCTTGAAATGGTAGAACAACCTTATCAACGAGACAGCAGGCCCGTCAGCACAACAATAAATGAACTCAGAAAGAACACTAACTTTCTTCGCGCTGTTTGGTCACCCAAATACCTTGCGAAGCTCTCCTTCGGTTCCAATCCGTATTTGAATTCAGCAAGCATCAATTCCCCATAGCCTGTTAGAAGCTGCACTGACGATGAGCCTAGTGCGCGGTGTGGTCCTGCGTGTGTACGTACCGGACAGCTCGTGTACCCATCATACCTGGCATTGCTAACGTTCCCCGAGGTCATGACAGAAAACAGGTTCTCGGTGAGGACGGGAGCCTGCGAGGTGATTGCCGCAGCCGTCTTGCTCGTTGGCAACGACGAACAGTCTCCGAGAGCAAAAATGTTTCCAAAATCTGGATTGACATGTCGAAGAGTCCCTTGATCCACCGCTACCCACCCAGTCGCATCAGCGATATCAGAATTTTTGATGAAATCGACGGGCCCCATAGGAGGGGTGGCATGTAGAATGGTGTACCCGCGGTCGACAGTCGTTCCATCTGCCTTTTTGAAGGTTGCTTTCCGATTACCAGCATCGATGGAAACGAGGTTATGTTGGAATTCGGCGCCGATGCCACGCTGAATGCGCAGTGCGTTCAACGCCTCTGAGTACTTTTTCACGGCAAACATTGATGGCATGCCTGTGTAAAAGTCGACCTTGATATTAAATCCTCGTCCCGTCTTCCGGAAACGGTCCCATGCCATCCACATAATCTTCTGGGGTGCTGGAATGATGGAACATGTAAGCACCACATCATGGTGAATCCCTACAAGATGACGTTACCTCCAGCGCATTTGATAACACCGGCGGGTTGAGTGAACAAGGCTTCCCCAGATTGCAGATGGTCGATGTCCCTCCAAACTTTGTCGCATGCATCATACGAGTAGATGGACGAGACGCCCGAATTAGGGTCCGCCAGTGCTTGCGATAGGCCGGAGATAGCGTCCCAATTGATCTTCAAGCCAGCAGCGACGACCAGGGCGTCATATTCGATCTTGCGACCTGATGAGGTCGCAACAGAGGAGGTTCTGGGAGAAAATGTCGCTACATTTTCAGGGATATGAGAGATGTGAGGGGGGAATAGAGAGGCGAGGGGTCGCCTGAAGTCAGACTTGGGTCGAAGACCCGCTCCAACCAGTGTCCTGATCGACCAAATTTTGAGTGAACGTTAGCCAAGCATCAGACGAATCTCACCATCCAGGCTATCATGCGGGAGATGGATGATCAATACATGTAAGTTGCGGAGATGACGATCGAATCTACCTGGTAGTAGTGATACTGTGCAGCATCCAAAACCACAATGTCCCCCGGGTTCAGCGACTTTCCTGCATCTTTGAATCTCCAGTAAATCTGATTTGCCACAGCAAGCCCTCCCGAGCCTGTCGAGGATGTCCTGAGTTGGTTTGGATTAATGGAGAACGCTAAGATCTCACCAGCGCCAACTACGACAACCTTGAACTTGTCCTTGGCGGTGGTAGTACTTGCTAATCTGCGAGCATGGCCTTGAAGCAACGACGAGACTCGTGTGCGTGCAATAATCATGACGACAACAAGTGGTTCACGATGCAAGGCGATTGTTTGTTTTCTATCTTTCTCCCGCGCTTCCCTTCGCAAGAATGGCGAAATCGCCGCCGCATGTCAAGTGAAGGCAATGAAGTAATTGATAGGGGCAATTGCCCTTATGGAGAAAATTGGCGCAATCACCTCCTCCCGCCCCGATGTGAAACATGATCGACATGAAAATCTTTGGTTGTAACACTCGTCGCGATGGGTACTAGCTAATTTGCAAATGGCCCGAACTCTTAATCCCTGCACCGACGCCAGGTTTCTTCCTCTTCTTTTTCTTCTTCTTTTTCACCAGGGAACGGGTTCCCCCTACAGCTATGTTTCGTCTAATGTTTGTCGGCCTCGCAGCAGGTCTCGCGACTGCCGTACCAATGGACTCATCTGCGCCATGCCCTTGCATTTCTTCATGGGGAGAAACAGCTGGCACGAGTGATGCCTACGGGGGAGCAGGGGGAGCGCAACCAGCAAACTACATGGCGTCGTCGGAAGTAGCAACAACAACAAGCGGTGCCTACGAGGCAACATGGGGAGCGCAAGCGACGAATTACATGGCGTCTTCGGAAGTACCGACAGCAACAGCGAGCGGCGCCTACGGGGCAGCATGGGGAGCATCCACAGCGTCGTGCGGAGCGCCAGCAACGAGCACCGCTGGCGGTGCTACCCATACCGTCATTGTTGCGCCCACCCAGGGTATTCTCCGTTACGTGCCGTTTGTTGTTAACGCCTCCGTTGGTGATACCATCAACTTTATGTGGAATGCCAACAACCATACAGTTACTAAGTCGTCGCAATTGGCGGTAAGTCTTGCCATTTTTCTTCCGCACCTAGAAATCTCATGCACTACGTCCTCAGATCTGTAATAAGACCATGGATGCTCCCTTTACCTCAGGGGAGCAAAACAAAAGCTTCGTCTGTGCGTCCGATTCGCCAGTGAAGTCTGAAGTTTCCTCTAAATTTGATTACAGTCCAGCAAACCGTCAATGATATCAACAGTACATACTTCTACTGTGGCACACCCGGTCATTGTCCGAAGGGCATGTTCGGGATCATGTACGTCAGACCAGTTGTCCTGCAGTTTTTGCATTGATCGAAATTGCATTTAGCAATCCTCCCAATGCGGCTACGGGCAGTAACACTACATTGTCCAGCATGATGCCCGCTATGGCTGCCAATGTGCGTGGTTGCTCCCACCTTCCTCTGTCCTGTTTACTGATGTGACTTCGTTAGAGCTCAAGCATGGCCGCAATGTGGCAATATACACAGATGATGACCCAAAACAATACTATGGTCGCCAATTGGGGCGGGAGCATCGACATGTCAGGTGTGCCTCAGTGGGCTCAGCAATACATAGCTGAGAACGTGATGTGAGTTGCATGGGCCACTTCTAGGAACTTGAACTGATCGTGTATTCCAAGGTACACTCGTACGTTCCTCGCGGCCAACCCCGAAGCTCTAAGCCAAGACGGAAGTGTTAGCTTGGCCAATGCAGGTAGTATGAAAGTTCCTGTTGATATTACTTCGGTGCAAAACGGCAACGCGTCAGGGAGCTCTGGAAGCTCGCCTGCTGCATCCTCGGGAGCGGGGTCTTCTGGATCTGGCAACAACCCATATCCTACCATGACCAATGGTGCAAGACAGCTTGGCTTCTCCAGCATCGTGTCCGCGTTCACTGCGGTGGTCACCTTGGCATTCATGCTCTAGACAGTGTTGGAAATCAGCGGTCAGCCTTAGTACATTCTCTACAAAATGTTCGGTCTGCCGTTCTTAATATTAAACAGAGCAGCGCTCTTAGCAACTTCCTCTTGAGAAGTATTGGTTAAGGCTCAGGCCCCACAGCCTGAAGACTAAAAAACGATCTGGTATCGGTACCATCAGTGTAAGGTAGACGGCGACGACTCGATACGAGACGGCACACCTCCGTGTTGTACTGAGGTACATACAAAGAAGAACAAAGGAGTGCTACAGCTACATAAGGCAAACGAAATTATTGTCCTTTGCCA
Organism: Scleroderma bovista; assembly: GCA_037178675.1. Lineage (NCBI taxonomy): Eukaryota > Fungi > Basidiomycota > Agaricomycetes > Boletales > Sclerodermataceae > Scleroderma > Scleroderma bovista. The sequence goes on from JAYMGJ010000431.1 coordinate 154,726, forward strand.
GTTCATGGGCATCTCGAGGTACGTCACCTCGAACTCGTCGTTCCGCATACTTTATATTGACTGTGTCGGTACTAGATCTCTGTCTTAGGTACCGTTAATGCTTAGTCGTTGTGCGTCAACGCTGAGGTCTTCGTCTTAGTCAATAGGAAGTACTTACTGCACCCCCAGAACTCTATTATTCACCGCTCACACGGAAGTGGGTTCGACCGACAACCCCAGCAGCCACCAGAGCTTAAAATTGCAGTTCCATTTCACTGAGGAAGTTCTTGACACCAACTTCGTCCATACCTCCCCTGTCAGGGTCGACAGCCTCGATACACCGCACAACTGCAATCGTCTGCTTCACACTTTTCGTGCTCACCCAGATTCTCCCATTCACCCCAACAGCTGCTTCAAGAGGAAAGTGGGAGCCAAGCAGAGGCAGCAAGAAATGTTTCGGATCGAGCAGCCTGTGATGAAAATTAAGTGGGTAACAACATAAAGGTGAAACAAGAGGATTACAATCGGCTCATTTGTAAACTGCAATGCGTGACGAATCCGCCTTTAAGGTCCCCAAAGCCTTCTGCCTTGCGTGTCTGAGCATCGAAACATTCCAGTTCGGGTTCCATGTCTTTATGTGCGAGAGATACTCGAGCATACAACAATGATCCCACCTACATCCAGCATGTCATATGTATGCATGTACAGTAAACGCCAGACGTACCTTGAGATTGGGTTTATTTCTCTTGGTAGCCCCTTCGAATGCTAGCCCATCTAACGATGCAGGGTGTGCAGAACCGATATCCACTCGCCATCCTTCTCCACTGCGCCCGGTGACCACACCAATGACGCTTTCCTGGGGCGCTGGGACATACTTAAAGGATGCTTGGTATGCATGCCTAGAAGGCATTGTCCGACTTACCCGCCGTGAATTGCCTTCCACCCACCACTTGCTCTTGTTTGTGGAATGATTCAATATACCCGCGCGAGTGGCCACGACCGGTTGCTGGGAGCTTGAAACTCGAGTAGCTGAAAGCTGTAAGAGTCCCGGTCCCAGCTTGAGATTAACGTGCTGCGCTGGAATATATTCGCCAGGAAGAACAACAGATGCCATGACAGTCAACAAGAAAGTGTATCACTGGGACAAACACTGACCAGTGATCTCACCAACCACTTGCAACACATTCTCAGGATGGCGGCGACTGCTCTCATGCAAGAGTTCCCTGAGTTGTCTCATTTATCGTACGTGCAGAATCTAACTTGTATTTCCGTATGATGTCCCAAGCCTACTGCGTAGCCGAAATGACCTTGAAGATATCCTGAACGATCAGGCATACTTCCAAGGCATCTTCTATTCTCTATCATCCGTGAAACAACTTTACCAGTCCCAGTCAGAGCTGGGTACGGCTAACGAGGCTATTGCACGTAAGCCCCTTCATGCCGTGCACAATCCTGCTTATGCTGAATTGTTGAGCGGAAAAGGGTCGAATTTGTCCCTACGAGACAGACTTTATCAGTTGCGATCAGAAACCAAAGAGGCGTTTGACGAAGCAAAGGCGCTCGAGGCTCAGTGGAAAGAACTCGACCGTGAACAAAGGGAGTTGTATCAGGTACGCTGTTCCATTCCATCCCCCGGGGCACGTCCAAACACACGTCCCTCCCAGCGATTTACTCCTCAATTTCTCTTACTGCGCCTGCGCCATGCGACCACCGATCAAGATAACGCCTCAGAGGCGCTTGCATCGTCTTTCGTTCAATCATCTGCCACATCACGGGACGCATTGGATGTCGACGAGTTTGTCAGACAATTTAGGGAGTTGAGAAAGGTGTATCATAAACGAGTGATGTGGGGAGACAAGTGGACTTCCGGCGAGGTGATATGGCACAATGATTAAGGTCAAGGTAATGTGAGTTCACATACATTTTCCCGCTCTGAACAGATCAATTGATTGTGCAAGAAACGTATCTAACGGCTGGAATATGTATCTAGAACCGAGTAACACCTTCCGGTGTGGAAAATATACGTGTAATCTGATACTATCTTGTTGCAGGCAGTCGCATAGAGAGTATATGTGAGTTACATGTTCCAACTAAGTGTTTGCCATAGTTCTGATGGGCCTGCGGCTATTATCTCCCCACCCTTGCAGATCTTGAAGCTTGAAGCTTTACCAATTGGTCTCTTACTATGTTTTGAAGAGAATATCATCATTAAACTAGGGGGCGAGTGAAGTGAAGTGGTCGCTGTTTAACACGAGCTTGCGCTTTCACATTCTTCCTGTGCTAGACAGCCGCGAAGTTCCAACACGGCCTTGCATGTAGGCATGCAATCTCGAAGGCTTGGTCAGCGCAGGCAGTATACCACTAAAAGTTCTTCAGTGCAGAGTGGCAGGAAGCTCATATGCTGCACTCTCGGGAACCGAGTCTTCTGGGACTAGCAACAACCCATATCCTATGGCCAGTGGTGCAAGGCAGCTTGGCTTCTCCAGCATCGTTTCTACGTTCACTACGGCGGTCACCGATCACTTTTGGCATTCATACTCTAGATTGTGTTGGGCATCTTGGTGCAGCTTCACTACATAACGTTCGGTTGCCCACAACAAACGAAGCAGTGCTCTTAGAAACCAAAAATCTCATCTATCTCATTTCGCCTTTTCTTCTTGATCTTCTTTGGTCGATGTCGCTCCTGTATGACAGTAAATTCTGAATCCTCGACTCGTTCGCTGGTCTGTGGGGGAGCTATTGTCTTGTCCATGGCTGCAGATGATAAATGTAAGTTTAAGGGTGGTAAACGAACGAGGGATCCCTACCCTCCGGCCGTGGCAACGGATCACATGCCGGGATGTCTAGCATCGGCAGTGTGTCATATCCTGTAGGTGAACTGCGAGAATTCAACCCCGGAAGATGGTTCTCGGTGACACCAAATGATTCCAGTACGTCCTCAGCTGAGGTAATGCAAATGGTAGACGGTCGCGAGGTTTCGTATGTGGTATGTCTTCCTTGAAGTGCAAGGGAATAACTCCGCATGGGTCGGTGTTCAGGCTGCAGGGTCTTCAGGGTATGGCAGCTTATCATACACATGGTTCGTACTTTAAAAATGGATAAAAAACGATCGCATATTAATGCACCGTGATCAAGAACTTGCCCGAGTTCAGATAGTAGCGTCGACATTCGAGAGGATATTGCCGAAAATAGCACAATCAGTTGAATGAAGGCACCGGACTGCATGGCGACAGAAAAGTGGCTTAGAATGGGCTATGAATGAGATGCCTTCCGATGGGAAATTCAAAACATTGGACGACGTACTGGTAAGAATGGGCGAGCCGCTCAATCATCTGACAACGTCAGGGCAGATTTTCCACCACCAAAAGACAAATATACCTTTCCGACGAGTTTACGAGAAGACAACAGTCTCTCCATGACGAAAGACAAGTAGAATCCGTCTGGAACATGATCCCAAGCGCCCTTGAACACTTTCGGGTCAATGCTATCCAATGTCAGGCTTGCATCGAATGCAACTTTAGTTAAATCACTCACTCCCGCGGGGTGGTGAAACCGAAGAAGGACGCACGGAGTAGTTCAATGCGCTCTGGAAGCTTTAACTCGACGAGCCTATTTCCGTAACGTCTAATTTCTGAGACGCGCTTGAAGAACAGGGACGTTCGGTGCTGGTTTTTATTCTTGTAGTACAGCCTTTCTAGGACGCGCATTTCGTTTGTGTAACTCCCCATTGCTGTTAGAAGGCGCCGTACGCAAGATTTGAGTTCCTTCAGGAGGATATCGACATCTTTGTGTAAGTGGACCTGGACGGAGCTCCTTGGAAGGCAAGTAACAACGGGTGGGTGACGGCCCCTCTCAACAGGCATATGGATACACAAGAGGATGGATATTGTGTATAGGTTCAATGACAATTTGGGTGTGACTTTGTGTAAGCGCCGTTTAGCTACAGTAAATTGACGTCCAACTTCGAGACCACAGCTGTATGTAGTTGCTCGACATCAACTCAACACACCCCACGTCAATCGGTTCACATTTAAGTCGTGTCTTCCACCAAGGATGGCAACGCAGCATGGGCAAGATGCGAAGTTCTTTCAGCGTGGAAAGATCGAGGTACACTCCCGGCTGTTGTCCCATGTACATTCCTCCATCTCATTATGTAGGAATTTCGAGCCGAGCTGCAGGCTGCAGAAACAAAGGACAAGAAATATCAGAAACGGAAGACAATACTGAAGAAGATCGTTGCTAACATCACGATGGGTACAGACAGTGCGTGGCCTGCTATTCATCGTATCCTTCCAATATTTATTCGTCCACTAGTGTCACCTCTCTTCCATGATGTAGTGCAGTGCATAAGCTCCCCTTTGTTGGAGATCAAGAAGAGTAAGTCGAATACTAGACCACGAGCTTAGGATATCAATATTGGGCAGTGGTTTATCTCTACCTGGTCAGTTATGGTCGTTCGAAGCCAGACCAGATACATATGGTCATCCCAAGCTTCCTTCAGGTATTTTTCTTGTGGCGGGTGTTTTCGCTCCTACTGAACGCTTGTTTGAAGGACTGCAATGACCGAAATCCCCTTATTCGAGCGCTTGCTATTCGCACCATGGCTTATATTCCGTTACCTGTTGTGACAGAAGCGCTCAGCGATCAACTGCGACATTGCATGAAGGATAGAGACCCATACGTCCGCAAGACTGCAGCTATATGTGTAGCCAAGATGTATGTGGCGGATCCTCGGAAAGCGGAAAAGGCTGGCTTTGTTGAGATGTTGAGAGACATGATGCTTGATTCCAATGCGACAGTGGTGGCCAATGCCGTCGCATCACTCTCGGAGATAGGGGATCGCCATGACGGCGTTATATTTCGACTCAACCTTACCATCGCGAACAAACTCATCCATGCCCTTGGTGAAAGTTCTGAGTAAGTGCACTCGACATTCATCCGTGGTATTCTGAACTGAGGGGATTCAGGTGGGGCCAAATATACATCCTCGACTCATTATTGCGCTTTGTACCCGAGGAACATTCAGAAGCTGAGATGATGGCGGAAAGAATCATCGTGCAACTGCAGCACGCCAATTCGGCTGTTGTGCTGACCACCATCAAAGTTCTTCTTTATCTCATGAATTACATGGAGAACCGGCGACTGATTGAGCACATTTGCAAGAAGATGGGTCCGCCATTGGGTGAGTACACCTTCAATAGCATAACACAATATGAACTACGTCAACAGTCGCTCTTTTGTCATCTGGACCCGAGGTTCAATATGTTACGCTAAGGAATATACTGCTCATTATCCAGCGGAGACCGACAGTACTCAAAAATGATGTCAAGGTTTTCTTTTGCAAATATAACGACCCCATTTATGTCAAGCTCGCAAAGCTGGAAATCATGTATCGCCTTGCACGAGAAGAGAACGCACGGGAGGTATTGACTGAACTGGAAGAGTAATATCTCTCTATACCCCAAGGAACAGAGTTTGATCTCTCCTGTGCATTTTGACAGATACGCTTCGGAAGTGGATGTCGACTTCGTACGCAAAGCTGTGCGATCAATAGGCCGGCTAGCGATCAAAGTTGAAGCTGCAGCTGATGACTGCATTCAATCCCTTCTAACGCTCATCGAGACGAAAGTCACGTATGTCGTTCAAGAAGCGGTAATCGTTATAAGGGACATCTTTAGACGGTATCCTGGAAAATACGAGGGCATCATCCCAACATTATGTGAAAACCTTGATGCCCTTGATGAAACTGAAGCCAAAGCTGCGATGATCTGGATATTAGGACAATTCGCAGATCGGATCGATAATGCCGACGAGTTGCTTGATGACTTGGTCTACAACTTCTTGGATGAGTCTACTGAGGTTGGTGAATGTACTAATATAGCTCTTGGTTTGTTCTAAACAACTATAGGTCCAACTTGCACTTCTGACTGCTGTAGTCAAACTTTTTGTTTACAAATCGTCCTCGGACACAACCAAAGCTTTGGTCCATAAAGTTCTGAAATGGGCGACAGAAGAGGTTGATAACCCAGATTTACGGGATCGCGGTTTTATATATTGGAGGATGCTAGCTATGAACCCTACCCTGGCTCGGGATATAGTCCTCGCAGAAAAACCCGCGATTACAACTGATTCCGACAGGATGGACCGTGGTGCGCTGGACCAGTTACTTCTCCACACCGGAACCCTTGGGAGTATCTATCATAAAAACCCGGAGGTCAGTATGGATTTGGTGTTGCTAGCACAGAAGTATCTGAGTTAGAATCATAGACATTCATCCGAAATGCAACAGGAAGAGCTTTGGTGGACACCCCCGCTTTGAACCCTGCTTCTAGAGCGGTTCTTGTTCCTCTTTCGCTACCGCATTTACCACCAACCACTGTTACAGTCTCTGGGCCAGGACCAATCGAACCAGCGTCTACTCCGCCTGCTAGCGTGTCAAAACCGGAACCTCCCGTCTCAACAGCAGGTGAACAGGATTTACTGGACGTTGACGATGCCACTATGGAGGCGGGAAGTCCCAATTCCGGCGAAGATGGAGAGCCCGACATGGATGGTGAAGACGGAGTGAGGAGAAGGGCAGCCGACCCATACGCCAACCTGGATGGCGCTTTCGGAGGTTATCTGGGAGATAAACCCCAGCCAATTGGTGGCAGCAGAGGAAGAAATGCTGACTTGGATGATTTGCTCTTTTGAGGGACTTTCTCTGGATATAGTATACTATTAGGGGTGACTCTAATACATGAATGTTTCCCATCTTCAATGATTGTGTAAACTAATCATGCAAGAATCGACTGTATTTTGTCTGTGACAGTGGCAAGAGCGCTCTTGGGTCGTAAAGAATTATAATGCTGTAAACTTCTCAGCCAGTTAAGTGACAACAAGGTTGGAGTTACCTACTTCTCCAAGACCATATTTTCGGCGGTGGAAACTGATGCGAGCCACCTTGGCATGGCGATCCATGCAATCAAGGAATGTACCGTTTGGACTGTGGACAACCACCGGAGGATTTCCACCTTGGATGACCAAGATGGCGACATTGTACGCCTCGCTGAGTGCAAGTATTTCTGGTTCACCACCCCATGCACCCGTATCCCTGATCGACCAACAATATTGCTCGAATTGCTTCGCAGACATCAGTCCGGTATCAGCAGTTGCCCCTAGTCCGTCCTCGCCAGAAATTGAGGGTATAAAGGGTAAGAAGTCATCCGGATGTTGGGCCATATAATGTGCTGCAGCAGCACGGACTGTGGCGTAATTCGCGTGACTGGGGGGTAAGATGTTGAGAAGAGCAAGTTGATCTGCAATCGCGGAGAAGAGGCAGTGACCATCTGGATTAATCTGTGTATCTGCACAGTTGGTCCGAGAAACATGCAGGTCGGGAGCCGCTTACCTCGTGTACTTGGACACCAAGCTCGTCGCACGTCCGTTTTATTGACGCTGCTTCTTGTCTTATTTCCCTTTCTATTTCTGCGGTCGCTTCTGGGTTAGAAGGAGAAAAGTGTTGTGCGAGGGCAGCTGCTTTCCTGGCCTACGACAGACGTGTAGTGCTGGATCCTGTTATTAACTGATAGTGACAACTCACCTGTCTTGCCAAGTGTCGAGCCTTGGAGTGCTTTTTGGAAGCATTTTGTACACTTTCTGTTGGATGTATGGTTCCGGATGCTGGCGCAGCTTCCCCCGGCTGGTCCCTTGCTTCAAGCTCGGCAAAGAGGGTGTCCATGAGCTGCTCGTCCTCTTGGATAGAGGACGGAGGCACTGCATGACTCTGTTCCGCAGCCGCTGCTTTCTTCGCCTTGTTTCGCTTTCCTCCCATGAAGACTTGTGGTGTGATACTAGTACACTTGGCAGCCTGATTTCGTAGTAGCGCTGTGGTGGCTGTGACGATACTCCATGGCATGTTCTATTCTCAATCGTGGGGCACTACTAGTAACACCAGGCTACCAACTGAAGACAACGACGATAGCCATGATCGAGATGGAAATTTGCAGAAAGCTAGTCTGTACGGTGTACATACATTGTTTGTGAGAGCACAGCCACTGCCGATCATGGATAGATCGTGCCCTATCTCTTGCAAAACGGTCGTCCAAGTTATTTGTCCGGATCACCTCCCTCACCCCCTTACCTCCTGGTACCAGCCTAGTCATCCGTGCATGGACCCCGCAACGACGCTTAGTTGTACTGACTATGCATCCAAATTGTCCGAACTTGCGGCAGAGCTCTCGTCGAATGACCACGATGATACGTGGCGCAGGTTAGAGGTTGTTGCACAGCACTTGGCCAACTCTTTAAAGAAACGTTCCCCTGGTCAGTCCATCCACCTCTAATCAACGTGCAGTATAATGGAGTTTGAGCAGAGGATTATCCGACATCGTTGGGAGCTACAACTTTACCACAAGACCTTACCTCACTTTTAGTTGCTGCTCTGAATGGCGCATCTATTCCCGATGATTCACGCACAGCATCCGTGCTCGAAATCCTTCGCGTTGGTGCCAATTTATGTGTTAACCACGGCAAGTAGCACCATTTTTATCTATATGCAACGTAGCAGATGTTCTGCATGTTTATCAGATCAAAATAGAGGAAACATTTTGGAAGCTGGTCTCCCCCAGGCTGTAGTATCACTGCTGGAAGGCTACACAGATATAGTACCAGCTGCTCTCCAGACAGACCCATTGCCATTGTCTATCCCTCATTTGCAGGTCATCAAGACAGCAGTTGGTCTTCTGTTAAATGCTTCTCTTGGATACGGTGTGAACTTCATCCATATACTCGCTTTCGGGACTAATCTTGACCATAGACCCGGTCAAGTTCAGACTTACATCGCTAGAGGTTGCCATGACACTCGTGCGACTGTCGTTCGCCCTATACCCTGCGAGCTCTTGGATGAGAAGCACGACTAGCTTATTCCCCGCCAATTCTTCAGGAGTTGGTGAAACGACGGCCAGTATAGCGGAGTCTTGGAACATTCGTACCACCCTCTCAAACTGGGCATGGAGGCTCATCGCAGAACTCAGGGACGATGGTTAGACTCAACCTTTTTCACATATTCGCGTGACATTACATACATGCTGACACGACTTCAGCTCATCCCCTTTTCGATCCCCAGATATTGCCTTATCTCGTTCAGCCACTAATCGCGTTTACCCCGCCCCTCTTGACTGCCCCACCCCCGCCAGATTTCGCACAGCCATCACTGTTGCGCACGAGTCTCCTCCAAGCTGACTTCGACTTGCTGTCTGAATCATGTTCTCAGCTCGAGTCCCTTGCCCTTGATGTCGAAGATATTCGTCTTTCACTTGCTCGTGGATTTCAGTTTCCTGCGGAACATCAGAATGTTCCTTGTCTATCTGTGATTCTTGATTTCATTGAACAAGGGAATTACGCACCACTGTGGTACGTGCAGCACGAAGCCAGTTTCGATCCTGCAGATGTTCGGAATCAAGAAAAGGCGTTCGATGACTGCAAGGCTGCAGTCATCAAAGCCATCGTAGAGATGTCTGGAGAGGACAAGAATGTGGATGTTTTGATTGACGCATCAGACCTGACCAAGCCTGGTGGTGCTTTCGTCTCCCGTATGGTAAATTGGATTCGTGCATTCGTCGCCGGTGGCCAATATGGGAATGCTAGAGACGATTTGGTAATCTGTGCGACTCTGACGCTGGGCAATGTCACGAAACGAGGTATAGTTCTACCTTTTGGTTACGTGGTTTACCTGCTAATAAGGCTTGCCGACAGAGCTCCAGTCCACCATCCTGCTTTCACAACCCCATAATATCGCCCAGCTTCTCTCCTCAGAGGTGCTACTCGCTCCGTCGACTGACATCAAACTCAAACACGGTGTTATCGGCCTGTTGAAACATCTCTCACAATCCTCTTGTAATTCCGCTGCTAACCTTGCAACCCTTGGAAATTCTGGAGTGATGGAGCGCCTGCTAGCCAGCGGTGTTTGGGACGAGAGAAACGACGCGATGGCCAACATCGTACAAATGAATGCCATTGGCGCTATGAAACACCTGTGTAATGGCAACAGTATGTCAATATATTGTGTTCATGTGTATTGGACCGCTGATTTCTTCTTCTTTTCATTAGTCGACAATTCTATCAGAATGATTTTACCTCCTGAGATGGCTAACCCTCCACCTACCGGACTTTCCCAAATACTCTTGTTAGTGAAGCGTTCTGATCGGGTCGCTACTAAAAGCGAAGGCACGCGTATCGTTGTCAATTTGGTAAAATCACTTTGGTCTAACGATTCCCCGAATGCATCGAGGAGTGCTGAGGAGAGTCTATCTCGGCAACAAAAACGAGACAAGGCGATCACAGCATTATTATCGGTACCTTGTGTGGAAGCACTTACCGCGTTATTGGGGAGAAGTTTAAAGTATCCCATACTAGTTAATGAGGCTGTGGTGGCCCTCAGCCTGTTGAGCACGCATTGTGATGGTGGTGAGTGCGAATCTATCAGCCCATATTTTGACTGGAATGACCTGTATGGCAGGACCTCTCGTTCTACGCTCCCTTATTGCACCGTTACCCATCGAGGTAATGCCTCATGGTCCAGGCTCAGCAGCCATGTCGACTGCTTCTATCTCCAGTGAAACTGGGTCCCCCATCACTTCCCCAGCCACGCGTCACGTTCCACGCCGCGCTCTTGATCAACTGATATCAATACTTCGCAATGATCTCGACGTCGATGGTATTGACAAGGCCCCTTCTACCGTGCCCCCGTACCCTATTGAAATCCGCGCTAACATTTGTTCGTTGCTTGGACAATTGACAAAGCAGACATCTGGTGAAGACCTGGATAGCGTGAAAGAAGTAGCGAAGCCTGTGCTGGAAGAAATGTCGCGAAGTACCCAAGGTGTGGGAAGAGAAAGCATCCTTGGACATGCAGTAAAAAGGGTGCTCGATGTGTGGTTGCAGGCGTAGATTCCATTATGAGACTGGCTGGTAGAAGGGCTATGTATTATCTGTACACATACTCTTGCTTACAGAATCAATATCTCTTTCTCACTTTGATAAACTCCATGACTCCGGACAAAATCCGGAGAGCTCAAAACCGCCGGATTCTCATTTGGGTGCAGTCGAGCGCTTGATAACAACCATTCGTCCCACTCGTTTCCTCCTGTCGCTGCCAGAAGATGTCTGACAAGCTCCCTGAAGCTGGAAGCCTACCGCTCCCTGTCATCGACTTCGCTGACTTTGGTGATGGAACCACGTCAGTAAGTGCCAACACCAATGACACTATCGCTGAGCTGACCTGCACGCTATAATATTACTCCAGGAGGCCCTTGGGATCGCGAAGAAACTAATAGAAGCATGCCAAAGTGTTGGCTTTGCGTATCTCATCAACATAGGCATTCCACAATCTGAGGTGGACAATATCTTTGCTTGGGTATGTCATCTCCCATGTGATGAATTATTGTCACGAAATTATGTGTGCACGACAGAGTCGGAAGTTCTTTGCTCTCCCACCAGCCATCAAGCAGCTAGCACCCCACCCGAAAGAGGGATGGAAAGCCAGAGGATATAGTGGAGTAAGTCAATAAGACCTTTATCTCGGAGTGACAACATTGATATGGTCCCCTAGATAGGGCTTGAACAGTTATCACAGATGGTGTGTGCTGATACAGATGAGGAGTCTTGATAGCTATCTAATCCCTGACAGGTATTCGATCCAAACGAAATCTCTTTGATACGTAAGAACGCCCCAGATTTTAAGGAATCTTTCGATCTGGGGCGGACGGACAGTCCTCACCTTGAGAACATATGGCTTCCTGAGGACCACTTGCCTGGTTTTCGGGAAGCCGCCCTCTCGTTCTTCTACACTTGCCGATCATTTCAAGTAAATAAGTTAATGAAAGCGCTTTCATTGGGACTTGGATTGCAGGCGGACTTCCTTTCAAACTATCATCGTGATGGGGACAACCAACTGAGATTGTTGCACTATCCTGCAGCACCTGCAGAGATATTCTCTCGAGGAGAGAAAGGAAGATCGAGGGCGCATACAGTAGTTCATTTAGTTTTAATACTACCCCAATCGCTGATGGTTAGGTTGTCAGGACTTCGGAACTGCGACGATACTGTTTCAAGATGAAGAGAGTGGGCTCGAAGTAGAGAGTCCCCACGGTTCGGGAAAATTCGTACCCGTTCCTCCTCTTCGTGGCTCAGCTGTGTTCAACGTCAGCGATCTATTGATGCGATGGTCTAACGGTGTGTATAGACCACCTACCGAATTGTGAGCTTGTCTCATTCCCAACATAGATACTCTGAAGTCCACACTACATCGTGTCTGTGCTCCATCCCATGACCAGACAAATGGTATGGTGAAGGAGAGATATTCTATCCCTTTCGTACGTGTTATTACGATGCACTGGTGTTTGTTACTGAATCAGTGCGCTGGATTATCTTCTTAGTTTATGGGTGCCGATGTAAACGCACTTGTTGAGTGTCTTCCGGGCTGCTGGAGTGAAGATCGCCCAAAAAAGTATGAGCCGGTGACCGCAGCGGATTATGTTGATATGCGATTAAACGCGATTTATGTCTGAGACCACGCAGTGTGCGTTGTGTATTCTTTAGACCGTTAGGCCAAGCCTCCTGCTGTATGTAGTATGCTTTTCAGTTCACTTATTGAATGCTAGATTTGTTTTCTCTCCTACTTCATGAGTACTACTAAGTTGTCGTCCTTATATACTTATATCCGGCACCGGTTATTCCAACCAGCCGGAGACTGTACTCAGTGCACTTCTCAAGGTTAGGTGTCTCCAGATTACAGAAGATGGGCAAAGGCAAGATTACTGTTACTGTTTCACAAGGAATTGCGACGATCACGTTGAACGAGCCACAGCGATTGAACGCGTTATCACCTGAAGGTCGGCTTGTTCGCATCCAAACTTCCGTTTCTGATCCTACCAGGGACCTTGTAGACTACGATGATTTTGCCAACTCGCTGAGGGAAATCGACCAAAGAGATGACGTCGTCGCTACGGTTTGGCAAGGTACGCGTTGTGATATCTGCCTGTCTCATACACGAGGTTGATTGTGCTTCCTTAGCCAATGGAAACTGGTTTTGTGCGTGAGTGATCCCAAACCATGTTTGCCGACTTACAGGCGGACGACGCACGGTGCCCAGCGGAACCAACGTGAAAGCAAGTAGTAACTCGCCACCTGTCGGGGCGTCTATCCGGGATCACCTGCAGGCGCGGGTCATTTCTACACACACAGATTGCACACACGCAGTAGGCACTATGATCACAAACTCGAACTTCTGCGACAGTTGAATGGTGACCAAACCTCTAGCTTTATACCCACAGCAAGATCTTGGTAGCTGCTCTTAATGGTCCGGTAATGGGTAAGTGGGGATGTTTTCCGTCGGAGAACATTCATTGATGGGTGCCTTGGCCCTCAAGGTATCGCTACAGGCATGCACGTCATAGTAGTATGGACGTACTTATACTAAAGTCCACCAAGCTTTCTTAGGCAATTTCGACTTCATATATGCCGTTCCTGAGGCCTGGCTATACCTGGGTTTACCCTTTCTAGGTTGGGTACTCCTTTTCGAGTTTGGACTGTTGTTTATTGGGTTTATTGAATTATAAGGTCTCGCCGTGGAGGGTGGAGCGAGCGTGACCTTTGTCAACCGAGGTGGGTTTCATTTGTTGCGGTTCTTTTTGTAAGATTTTGACAAATGGTCGTCAGTTGGACTTGCAAAGGCCAATGAAATCTTAATCTTTAACAAGAAGAAAACTGCCCAGGAATTACTGGAGTGCGGCTTTATAAAGTAAGACACCTTTCCAAGGTGCATAACACCGTTGTTCATCTTGGCTCCCAGTAAAATCTTCCCTTCACAAACTACGGAATCGTTCCATAAAGCTGTTCACCAACACCTACTTTCCGAACTCGACGGTCTACAACAATCGTCTTTGCTAGCAATCAAATCCCTTATCAAAGCTGGCATTGCCGAGAAAAACAACCCTGATGCTCTTAACCTCCGGGAGAGCTATGCTCAAGCACAAAGACTCTGCAGCGGGGTTCCTTCTGATCGATTTGGGATGATTGCACGAAAGGAGATCAGGCATAAACTGTAACGGTTATGTTTGGCGATTAGTACTGAGGCCAGCATTTTATGTGTCATGCCATTTTTCCCCATCAACCTTCGAATTGACCAGCACAACGCTTTCCGACAAGGACTAGCAAAGCTACTCGTGCTGCACCATGCGGTTTCGCATTTGTCACGGCACATGCGTTCGCGTTGTTATCAGCATTCCTCATACAGCCTTGATACGGGACAACACATTTAATTGCTACAGCTGGACTAGTGTTGCCCCGAACCGGGTTAAATCAAAAAATTCATTCAAGTTCGCTTTTCGAACTCGAACGAACTGAAGTCAAATGAATTCGGCCTACTGAGCCTCCCCCTCGTTCGTGATTTTGTGACGTGCTGATAACGATCTGTGCTTTTTGGCGTTCCGCATACCAATCCTCTGTTTACGACTCAGGTTTGGATAGAGGTTTGAGTCCGATCAAATTGACGCCATTATGAAACTTGTCGCAGACCCAGAGCCTTTTGATCTGAGCTCACCGTGTCACCCTAACACCGCCGCGATGAAGTCTTTGACGAACACCGAGATCAGGAGGCCTACTTCGATAGGTCTAACTCAGAGCTAGCGGACACGCGAGTGAGGGCGGTCTGCTATCGTGGTAAGCGGCAGTACTGTGAGGCTCGGTGGTTATCAATCTAACCCAGAGTCTTCATTTTGCATTGAGGGGGCGCGCCGAAGGATGTCGATGGTCGACGCTGGCCGCGGCTTCTCCGACATCTTCAAATTGACTCAGGGGCTACGCTACCCGCACCACCGAGACACACTTACTGCGACCACCCCGATCACATCACGACCACTATCACCTCACATTGACACCCCCACGATCGACGAACCGTTATCAGCACGACGACAGATAACCACCAGCACATCGACGGCAATGGCCACCAGCCCCCCAGCTCAACGGCTGACACTGTTACCTTCTTCATTAGAAATACCCCTCAGGGTTTGGGCGAGTCCGACAAATTCGAGGCTAAAGCTATGTTCTCTATTCCCGCCACCGAGGCATTTGAGGTCGGATCAGGCTTCAAGGACACAGAAGTGCCTGGGAACGAGCACAATGAGTTCTGCGACAGTTGAATGGTGACCAAACCTCTAGCTTTATACCCACACCAAGATCTTGGTAGCCGCTCTTAATGGTCCAAGTGTGGCACTTTCCGTCGGAGAACATTCATCAATGGGTGCCTTGGCCTCAAGGTATCGCTACAGGCATGCACAGCATGGATGTACTTGTACTATGATAAAGCCCACCAAGCTTTCTTAGGCAATTCCGACTTCATATACGCCGTTCCTGAGACCTGGCCATACCTTTCTGCAGCAGGTTCCTTCTAATCACTTTGGGATGCATAGATTGTAACGGTTATATTTGCATTTTACCCAGTGTCATTATACTATTTTTCCCCAACAGCTTTCGAGTTGATCAGCTAAACGCTTTCTGCAAAGCTACCGTGTTGCGCCATGCGGTTTTGCATTTGTCGCGACACATGCGCTCGCGTTGTTATTCGTCGGCATTCTGATGGACTTGATAGGCCCAAAAGGGCCTTTTGTCTCGTACAGGACAACACATTCAATTGCCACGGCCCCGTATATTTGGTTTGCACCACATCACGATCTTATCTAGGTAACCTCCGTTCAGCAAGGTCTTCTGAGCCTTCGTTATCACTTCTCAAGCCTCACTTTCGGGTCCCACTTCTTGTGTAGCTGTGCATGTGCTGTGAAACTGCCGCTGATAGGCTTGATCCACGTTACCAGACGCCATATATAAACTTGCTGCGCATGGCATGGCCCTTCTCCCCTCGTCCCTTTCACATTGGCAGTCAACGTTCCAGCGCATTCCTTCCCACCGTGTGTACGTCAAGCAATAGTTGTGAAGCGTTATCTCTGACCGTCTTTGACCGTTGACGTGCGCATGTGCCGGCATCTGGGCTAGTTGTGAGGTTATCGTCACAATGTACTTGGCATGTTTCCTAAAATCTGCTGATTCCGGTGATTTTTTTTGCCCGCAACGGCAACCCTACGTACTATCGTGTTGGTTGGGATCGATAGCTGTGGCGATACACACTGGGTTTGAGTTTCCGTGTTTCACAGCATGTACGTAGTCCCATGTTACGGGAAATTGGCCATGGCATTCCGGATCTGATGGTAGATACGACGACCAGTGGTGGCGGTTGAGTGCTGCACAAGTTCAGACTAGGGGACTACGAGCGCTTTACGTACCTTGACCAATATGTACTAACTTCGCAGTTGTCCTATCAGTTCACGGAAGAAAGACAATGCATGTAGGTATTTGTGCGCGTTTGACAGGGTTCACACCAGATGAAGGCACAAGAGCAAGTGTTGATAAATTACTGACAGTAGTACAGTTGGCATTACGGGGGCGAGGTACGAAAATAGTTCCATAGAGCGAACGTATTGCGGAGGAATTGATACAGATGCGGCGAGAGACGACCAAGGAACGAAAATGATGGAGCATATACAACGTAGGACGAATTAGGGTATCAGGCGCTTGCGCGTGCGAGGGAACTTCTGGCCGGCACCCATCACGTTCTGATACCCTTGTTTGACATGGTCATGTCTGCCATCGGTGTTTGAGGGGTGGATTTTGGTAAATGCAGGGAAAGAAGGACGTCCACATTGTCATTCGTGTTTAGTACATTGCGAATCGATTTTTCGGCTAGCATGCATATCTGAAAGAAATATTCGTTAGCCACACTGTCGCTTGGCACTGGTGGAGTGACGTACTCTGCTGTACCCACCAGGTTGGAGGGTCTGGCGAGAGACGGAAATAGCATTGTGAATGCCATCGTAAGCGTATCTGCGTCTTAAGGAGTACAGGGTGAGTCATTTTGGCTGTGAGTGCCACAGAGGAGATCGCACAATACGCTTTGCAACTCGCTGCGAGTGCGGGGTACAATGAAGAGGTCTGAACCGGAAAGGTAGCGGTTGAAGGCCTGATATGAGGCGCACCCGGCTACGAGGGTTTCGTTGAAAGAGGGGTGGTCTTGGTCCCAGGTGAACCAATTTTCTCTGTTGCAAAAGGAATTAGAAGAGGCTGGCTGCAATGTGAGAGAGACCCACGTCAGATGAGAGTGGGCTAAAGCCTCTGAAGTGTTTGGGGCAAGGAACCTGTCCATGGGTGGGGCCGAGTCTGAGGGGGGAGAACGAGGAAAATATATATGTGGGTCATTACCTAAGTCATATTTGGAGTGGACTGACTCGAGACAAACGTGATCGCACCGGTCCAAATCAGGAAGTCACAGCTGCTCTCACACGTTCCACCTCCAACTTGTGTCTCTGCCAAGGTTGGGCTGTCCACGGTATGTTCTGGTCACAGTGTGGATTGCAGTGCATATGTCCTATGACTGAACTCCGAACTTCGGTTCTGTTGCTTCTCTCCTTGGCTCGGGGCAGTGCCACCGCTGACTAATTCCGACCGGGTCCAATGATTCCGCTTGTCATCCCGAGTATTTCTTACTTGATTAGGAAATATCTTCGTCACTGCTGATTCACAAGCCAGAGTGTTCGTCGATAGAAAGCCTCGAGTCGTCGAGGAGTATAAAGTCTCCGTTCATGTCGAATTTCTCCCTCATACATTTCTCTGCCAAGACACTCAATTATCAGAATAATGTCCATGTCTAATTCTTCTCGTCGCGTTATCAAGAAGGTCTTGGCTGTAGAAACTTCCGAGGTCCGTTCTTTTCCCTATTCCCCATCAAGGAGGTGGCCCTTGACCACTGCATCCATTTGGAACACATAGGGTGCGGGCGCACGCGTCCGGCGCTCCATTGGAACTGCGAACCTCCGCAATCTCACCCCATTCTTGATGCTCGATCATTTCCACATTTCCAAAGGCGCTGTACGTATCTCCACCTCTGATCGTTCCCCTTCACCCATGCATTTCTGTCTCCGATAGGGCTTCCCCGATCACCCCCATCGTGGTCAAGCAACGGTAACGTACATGCTAGAAGGGTAAGCTTCAGTACTGCATACCCGCATTCACCACCAACCCCTATACAAGCTCAAGTCAGCATGAAGACTCGGCTGGACACGCTGGCACGATCGAGACCGGCGGTGTCCAATGGATGTGTGCAGTGCGTTCTAGCCTTATTGCGCCCCGTCCTTCATTCACATTCACCGTGGAACGTTCGTCGATAACGCAGGGAAAGGGCATCATCCATGCTGAGATGCCCGTCCACGCCCCAGGTGTCCCGGAACCAAGAGGCCTCCAACTCTGGGTGGACCTTCCAAAACAGGTACGTTCCTGTGAGGATGGATCATCCGCACCTCTCTTATCTTGCAAAGCGCTGACGAGTAGTGCGGAAATGTTTGTTTCTTCACAGTTCAAGATGGTGGTAAGTTGACACGGCGTCATTATTATGACGTGGCGCCAGAATAACACCGTCACTCGCCTTCCTTATTCATAGGAACCTTCGTACCAGGAACTTGGCCCTGAGGCGTATGTGTTTCATTTTGTCACGCCAAATGTGTGGACTTCATCAGCTGACCAACCGTCTGCAACGGTAGTATTCCTACAGCATATCCTCCCGGCTCGGATGGCCAAATCAATGTCAAGGTCATCAGTGGGAAGAGCCACGGGATCGAGTCTCCGGTTCGACCACTTGGCGGATGCTGGTTTTTCCATGTGACCATGAAGAAATCAGGAGCAACAATGTTCCAGGACATCCGTGAGTACTTCAGCAACCATACTAGTCCGTAACCACCTCTGGGCTCACCTTCCATCAACGAACTGGTCAGCTGAGGGATGGACCACATTTGTATACGGTACGTACTTTCGGACATCTCCGCAGCGCTTCTGTGGGATCTAACAACTGAATGCTTTCCAGTATGGAAAGGCGCCGTCAGCATTGGCAATGACGGTCCAGTCCAAGATAGTTTCCATACACTCGTACTTTCAAACAAAAAAGGAGAGACGGGCGTACAATTAACTGCAGCACATGATGATACGCAATTCGTGGTAGTACGTCATCATAATGCATCCGCATGCTGTCCTTTTCATTCAGCTGAATCGGCTTAGATCGCAGGAGAACCTCTAGATCAAACTGTTTTCCAGTATGGGCCATTCGTAATGACCAATAGGGAAGAAGTCCAACAAACGTTGCTTGACTGTGAGGCGCCTTGCATTTCGAGTCTGAAGAACTGCTAACCCTGCTTCCAGACCAGTTTGGGAGGAATGGTTTCGAGAAAGCCCATACATGGAAAAGCAAGATAGGAAACTGAGGATTGTTAGGGGCGGACTGTCCAGCCTCGTTGTAAACCTATGATCTGTAGCTTCATAATCAACATGTAATCAATCATTTATCAGCACAATTGTCTCAGAAAGAGATGAACTCGAAGTGTGATGCTCTGAGCAACCAGCACAATAAAGTTCGACTTCTGTCCAGGACTGGTCATTCTCCCTCTTTTTCCTCTGCATGCTTCATTTTCTCCCATATTTCCTCCCCATCCTCTTCTCCATCTTCGTCCGTAGGTTTCTCGGTCCTCTGATCCCATACGACCACAGTAGGTACTGCAGTCATATACATCTTTTCTAGTACAATACCCTTTTCACTTTGTTGCCTCCCTACCTCTAATGGCGGAGGGAATGTGCTGTGAATGCGGGCGTAACGATCAAGCGCCACGGATGCGAGAAGCGACTGAGCTGGGGATACAGCCGCTACCGCGCCAGATATACCTGTGTTGTAAAACTCAGATTGACGGCTACATGCAGCGCATTATGGCAAGATACCCGCCTTTATAGCCGTAAAGTATACATCCGTTGCGAAGGTCAATGGAAAACAGGTTCGACCCCTGATCTGACACAAATGCCTCACTAGAAAATGGAAAAGAGTGAAATGCACGCAAAAATTTGTGCGCGCAGTACTTACTGCTCACAGTGCCCCTTTTCGATCGTACGTACACCACCGACTTTTCCGATGCCATTAAACTCGCTGACAGGTCTGCGTCCCGCACGCGTATCGTAACGACGGAGGTCCCCAAACCGGGTGCCGGCAAGTAGGTGCTGTTGACCTACGGAGCTTGACGGACAGATGTATGTCAAGCAGGTATTGTGCACGGGCTGACGGAGCCCGAGGAAATCGTTTGGAACATTTTTTGCACGCCATATCTCGCCTGGGAACAGGGTGTCGTTGGCTCGTTTACGCTTTTTCATGTTGTTGGTTGCGGTCGGTGTATTCTCAGCGGGAGGTGAGGGATCCAAGGCGCGCTCGGTGTTCCACACGGACAGTTCTACTTCATCTCCGCCATATGCGAAAGTCTCTTGGTTATGACCTGATCGCCAGTCGGTGAGTCGGGAAGGCAGGGCAGCAAGTTGGTGTGTAGGAGATGCAGTTGCTTCGTTGAGGGTTGCCAGTCGTAGTGCGCCGTTAGATGTGCACGAAAAAATAGTGCTTGGTGGTCATGGTAGTCATTTCAGAGAAAGATGATTGCTTCTCGCCCAGACTCACTTTCGAGAGGCTACAAGCCCGACAAAGGTTTGCTCGGGTTTTATTCGCGTCTCCTTCCATTCATACAACTGTTGTAGCTCGTCGTCGTCCGTCAGCGACGCCAGCCGGACTGTGCCATCCGCATGTGCGGAAGCTATCTATCTTGAGTATTACTTTGACGCGTCTTCCTTTGCGTTTGCGCCTGGAGGAAGGGAAACTACGTACCAGTGTATCATCTCCGTTGTGTATCGACAACCTCTGAATGCCCCTCGCTCGCCCCGTCGCTGTGCCATCGTACAAAGTTTTTAGGTGAGTCCTAGAGTTGGAGGGCGCTTTCTGGTCATACGAGATGGACTTTATGCTGCCCAACTCATCGCCAGCAAGAAATCGGGGCATCGTTTTTTTGAGGCGCTTTCGGATCTTCACAAAATTACATATGCCGGTGTCGCTGTGGCTGTGACCTCTACATATCCATTCTACTAACCATGGATGGTCCTCTGAAAGACCTTGCAAAGCTGAGGGCTGTCACAGAGGGCACGTCAAAGGGAAGGAATCCATCCATCGAGCATTCGTTGGACTCTCTTCTACAGACACTCTACCAAGTGAGGAGCAGACTCGAGGCCGGGACCACCACCGAAGATACATTCGCATTACTGGCACAGACCGTCGAAGCCAAGAAGAAAGAGATCGATGAGAAGCAGAAGGAGGTTTATAACGCCATTGCACGGGTGGGCAAGGCACTTGATAAGGTCAGGACTTGCATATGCTGTCTCCGGCTGGCGTTATGCCTTACTCCTGAATAGACTTTCCCGCAAATGTTGCCTACCTATGATCCACTCTTCACATCGGATAACGCGAAGGCATCTCTTGATCTCATAATTGCAATGCACTTTTTACGGACGGGGCAGTTCTCCACGGCAGAGACTTTCATTCAGGTTTCTTGGTTTATTCACTCATGCGGCCTACCTGATTGGCTCATGCGGATTGTGTAGGAATCCAGTGTTGTCATCGAACCAAAGTTCCGCGGGAAATTCGAGGAGCTCTACTGCATCTTGACCGCCCTCCGAAGACAAGATATCGGGCCAGCGTTGGAGTAAGCACCAAACATCACGCCGCGATCTCGTCGCACTCATGTTCTGACTACAGATGGTCTCGCGAGAATCGTGAATTCCTGTGCTCAAGGTCCTCTCCGTTGGAGTTTTATCTTCACCGTTCCCAGTATATCCGACTCCTTCTTGCATGTGACCCACCAAATTATCAGCTTGCGCTCTCATACGCCAACGACACACTCCGACACTTCTATGCAGAACATACTACCGAGTTCAGACGTCTGTTGACATGCGTTGCATATCTTCCCAAGGAGAAGTTGGAACGGTCTCCTTACGCGGACCTCACGTCGCCAACGGTACATACTGATCTCGAGTCGCTGTTCGCTATTGAGTACTGTGCACGTCTTGGCATGAGTCGCCAAGTACCATTGAGAGTGGTCGGCGACATCGGTGCTGGTGGTGCCTTGGCAAGGATCGAGAAGGCCCATGCGGTGATGAAAGAGAGGAAGAGCGAGTGGAGTCAAAGCGATGAGCTTCCGGTGAGTAGTTCATATCGACATGCGAAAATGTCAGCAGTCGACTTGTTTCCACACAGATTGAGATAACTCTGCCGGCGGAGAATCGCTATCATTCTATTTTCGCATGTCCTGTCTCCAAGGAACAGTCTACAGAACAGAATCCGCCTATGATGATGACCTGTGGGCATGTCATTACCAAGGACAGCTTGCAGAAGCTGAGCAAAGCCAATGGGTCTGTGCACCTTGCTTACTTTTGCCACTCTGGCTCACGTATCTTCAGACGCGTTAAATGCCCATACTGTCCCACAGAATCTTTACAAGCCAGCGCCCTGCGCATATATTTCTAGAAATAGCTTTGTTAATTTGCATTGCATGGACTTGTACAATAGAGGATGTACACTTGATAGCGCATGATGACTCTGTCGGGTCAGAACGAATCAGGACTGCCGGTGACCCTGTAGCGCAGGATCTACCCAACGCGCCTTTCCAGGTGTTAGATTGGCCATGCACCCTACAACGCAAGCACAACTCGTCAACTTACCATCATCGTTACAGCCTCCTCGCCGTCCTCATTCTTTTTTCTAACGATTGTACTCTCGTCGATACTTGGCGAATTGAAATGACTACAGAGTTCTTGTAGCTTGTCTGCATCGATGTGGTACTGTGCGGCGAGGGATTCCAGTTCAGCTTTGGTGGTTAAAGACTTCCGGGCGTCGAAAAAATCGCTCATGGCGGTGGCCAGCAGACGGTTGCGCGTCACCTGCGTATTCGTAGTCTCCGCTTCCAATTGAATCCTGGAACGATGCACGGCTTGAGAGTGATTTGTCTGGTAACAATAGGTTGTGTCCTGGATAATCAAAAGAACATGGCACACGCCTTACGGACTGGGTGACTTGACTAAGATGTTCGACCCGTACGGGGCCCAGAGTGCCCAGCTTTGCCATGAACTGCGGGTCCTTCCCATCTGCTTCAATCGCTGATTATGTTCCTGGTAAGTCTGTACAAATGGTGACCTGCCAAAATTTTGGTGCTGACCTTCGCTTTTAGTCTCACTGGCAAGCGTCCCCGACCGCGAGGCTTCTGGCATTTGAACGTTGCCAGTCGGTGTTCGGGCTCCCGCCCACGAAGGCTTTTCTTTGGGTAACCTGCGAACAACCTTAGACGTT
Organism: Scleroderma bovista; assembly: GCA_037178675.1. Taxonomy (NCBI): domain Eukaryota; kingdom Fungi; phylum Basidiomycota; class Agaricomycetes; order Boletales; family Sclerodermataceae; genus Scleroderma; species Scleroderma bovista. Next base: position 177,980 of record JAYMGJ010000431.1, read on the forward strand.
GCCCCTCCCATGGTGTCTGAGAGATGACGCGGCAATGCTAAACATGAATGTATTACAGCGGTCCTCAACCAAACATCGATTCATATGCATGCAAAGCGATATCGTTCGTCTATAGTTTAGGGCCATGTGTTTTACAGCCTCCGTTGCTTATTTTTACACAATTCGCAAAAGTAGGAATGGGTTGGAAAGATGAGAAAAGATAGCAGCAATCCAGCACTAACCAACCACCGCAAATTCTGCCCAAGGCACCCAACAAAACGAGGGGAAAAGGAGCGTGACTGTTCGAGCACTGATGTGAAGTAGGTATCAGGAAGGAACGACGTGTGTCAGCAAGAACCTGGGCCGTATAGTATGGTGGAGCGACGATAGATAGACAACAGGAAGAAATAATTTTCAATGCAACAAAAGCAATGTCGTGGACAGGGTCGTGGCAGGAGCGTTTTAACTGAAGGTGCCCATGTTTGTGGGTGGAGTTTGTTGGTATACTTGATACATTGCATACGGCTGGTAGAGCGACGGAACTCCTTGAGGGTTGTACGGGGCTTGCCCCATCCCAAGTGCGCTTCCAGCCTGCGATAGGCTTGAAGGCTGGGTGTTATATGGGACAGCGGGGGTGTTCGGTGGCATCGTCAGAACGGAACCACCATTGTTCCGGCGGACAGCTGAGTGAGGACTACTAAGGTCAGGAGATCGAAGGGCGAAGGGGTTGAAAGGGTCTGTGGACGGAGAGAAAGCAGTGGAAGGGTTAGAGGGGCGGCTGCGCACAGCGGTGTTGCTTTGACCAAATGCAGGATCAATGTGAAGCTGTGGGGGACCCGAATGGGGATTCTGCCCGCCCATCTGCAGTGCAGCCATCATCGACGCTAAACCCTGGTCGTTGTTCGGATAGCCAGAAGGTAACCCAGGCACACCTTGTGCATGCTGGGTCGGTCCTTTCTTGCCAGGCGGACCGTTGGCTGTGTAGGTTGGCTGGTAGCTAGGAATGGGGAGGCCAACCTCCTCGATAAGACGACGGTAAGCTTGTGTGGCAATGACCTTCAGCTCGATCAAAACGCGCTTGGTGGCTTCCATGTACTTTGGTTTCTCCTCAGGGTCAAGGAATGGACTTGTCAAAATCTTGTGAACGACAGCAACCCCATTAACTTGATCGCCCAATACATCCGTAAGCACATGGTCGCCAGGAGACGAAAACAGCGCCTGCACAATTTGCCGTGAAGCTTCTGGTTCGATCTTCTGATTTACAATCCTAAGAACGGTGAGAGAAGCCAGCTTGTGCGTGCAGAGATGTGAAAGGTGAGGCGTAAAACGAGGTGCGAGAAGATTGTACCGTGAGGGGAACGAAGACGCGTCCAAAAGCCAGGTGAGTAACAATGCGCCATTAGGATTGGTGGCCAAAGGTATCGAGTTCAGGATGACAGCTGTGGCAATGCGGCGCTGCTGACTGATGGTGATATGCTGACTCTCCAGACACGCCCTCATACTACGTGCACCGAAGCGACCCTGCGCAATCTCCCACATACGATCGACCATAGCATCGAAAATGAAATCGTTCGCAGGTGAAGGAAAGCGTAAGCAGCATCTGGCGACTGGGTAAGTTCATGAACACCATGAACACCAAGATACATACTGCACGACGTAGTTGCCAAATTGATCTAGGAGCAGAGGTGGCGCATAAGGTCTCAGGTTTTGCACGACGAGGCCTATTTCTTCAGGCGATTCAACGCATTCGATGATCTTCTGTGCAGCCCAAGTTCCGTTCTTATGAATACCAATCATAGCCAGATGCGGGGTAATTCTTTCCAACATTGCAAACCTCGGTCCAGCAGAACATTTTTCGAAAAGTTTTTGAACAACCTTGCGATCCACATCAGTCATCAAGATGCAAGGGAGAAAAGAAACACATACCGTATTTCCCAACCAGTCAGACGCCAAGTCCACTATTTCCCCATCCAAAAAGTCACCAACAACTTGATCGATCTCCTCCACAGACATCGTTCCGGAATCCAATCTCTTGCGAAGCTCTCGTAGCTTGGATGCATCCCAACGCCTACTGTTTTGTCTCTCAGAAACAAGAGGGATGGTCGTGTAGTACATCATCGCCGGTCGGAATTCTGAGAATGGAGATAAGAATGCAACAGAGGACTCTGCCATATAGAGGACATACCTGAAAGTGCCTGGACGTCAGCCTCGGCATCTGGACATCCCATGGTAAGCTCCCTCATGATCATCTGTTGTTCTGTCACCGAGGGCGTCCATCCAGCGGGCTTGGAAAGTCCGTCAGAAATATACGCCAAGTTATGCATCCCAGATCCGATCATGCTCAGTAAGAGGTTTGAGCGGTAGTTCTCAACCTGCCCACCGAGCACTTGCTGATCAGCGGGTACGGTCGAGGCACCTTTGACGCTACGTAATGCATGAATGGTAGCACCAACGCTCAGGTCTCCGATACCCTGGACCGCCACGCTAGGGCTTTCGTCTTGGGAACCATTGCCTTCTGAACCACTCTTAACAGGAACCTTTGCAAACCCAATACGAATTGCACCGACATCGCTCCCAAGGACATCACGGCCATTAAGGGCCTTTCTGGCTCTGACAGCGTCATCAAGTCGCTCAAAATTGACTATATATAAAGTTCAGAGTAATTGAATGAGTGGGAATGAGATCCACTTACTAAATCCACAATTCTTGTGGGTCAAAACCCTCGCAGACTCAATAGGACCATAAGGACTGAAAACGCTGAGGATAGTCGCGGGAGTCGTGGTACTTGGAATGGACCCTATCCAAAGCGCACGAGTGGGTGTTGACTGCAGCTGAGCATCCAATCCGCCAATATTCGGGCTGTTCTTGCCGACGTTGTTGGGTGAAGTGGCACCGGAGGTTGTCACGGTAGATCCCTTTGCCGGCGCAACCGGAGCACTGTCTGCCTTCCCAAACCCGATGCGAACGGTCTGACCGTTGGGCATACCAATATTACCGCCAAGCCTGTTCAAAACGTCATCTTTCGCACGGACGGCATCTGCCTGGTCAACAAAGTTGACGAAACCACATTCCTGCACAAGAGTGTGTGAAGCAGATGATCAGTATTCGCGATTTAATCACCGACCTTCTCGGGCAGCAGCCTCAAGCTCTCGATGGCACCGTACGGAGCAAACACATGAATGAGCTGCTCGCTCGTAACGGAACTGTCCAGATTACCAATCCATAAAGATCGAGTCGGGGTTTGAATCTGCGAATTGTTGTTCGCTTCTGCCTTTGGCGAAACCGACCGTCCTTGTGAGTTCGGAGCAACCAAATATGCGGCTGCGCGGCTGTTGACTTCCCCAGTGGGGAAGTGGACATTGCCAGTAACCATCGTCCTCGGTGCAGACTTGACATCAGACTTGAGAATACCAGTAGGATTAGTAATGGAGCTGAGTCCACTGGGCATTGGGCCTAGATCATTAAGGTAAGGAGATTGCAGCTCGCCGGTCGCCGCACGACGGTGCATTGAACGGACGGGGTCGTCAAGTGTTCCCACAGAGATGGCCCGGGGTCTCGCTCCCAGTCCACTGGGAGCAGTGAGATGTTCCGATTGCTTGAAACCTTTGGCCACATAGGAACTATGCAAAAGGCTGGTATCGGCCATGGAGCCGGAGTTGTCATAAGATCCCAATCGTTGGCGCTCATATAACTGTGGCGCATCGTAGCCATCGTAGTACCCGTCATCTTCATCAGGGCCAGGTGTCGACAAGAGCGACGTGGCGGCAGAAGAGCGGGCGCGGTAAGGATTCGAAACCGTACTCGCACGTAGGCGGGGTGGATTGGCCAGGTTTCCGGCGAGCGCAGCCTGCGCCTGTGTACGTAACTCTGACAGAGTGGCAGCCTGAAGAGGAGCTGGACGGTGGCTGTCATCCAAACCAAGATAATCAAGAGTGTGGACATCGAATTCGTCGGCCGAATCCGCGGAGGTCACGGAACGAAGTTCATCCAGAACAGGAAATGAAGAACCAGAACCGTTCGCGGAGGATAACCAAGACGACGAAAATATAGAAGGACCGAATGGGTTGGAAAGGCCAGCCGATGGCAAATTGAGCGAACCAGACCTAAGACGGCTGATACGCTCGGACGCACCCACAGGGGTAACAGCAGTGGTCGCAGGGACGACCGAGGTAGTAGCATGACGGAGCCCGGGACGAGGGGGCGCAACAATGCTTGGGGGCGTATTGGCGTTTTGTCGCTGCTGCAACTGGTCTGCAAAGGACTCGGTAGATGGTGTCGTACTGCCCAGTGTGGTGGAAACAGCGGCAAACCGTTGAGCGGCAAGATGAACGTCAGAAGGCAGAGTGCCGGCTCTGGCTCTCCTAAATCCAGGCGGGAGATTAGATGGGGAAGTGACAGCATCCCCAGAGGATGTTGAGGTGAAGTCATTTGGCGGGGAACCGGAAGGAGCCAGACCGCGCAGCGCGGGGGGTCTATATCTCCCTAGACGCTCTTCCGCCTGGATCTCCCGAGCTCTTTTGAGAAGGCAATGAATACGTAGGCCAAAAAGTGACATAAACGCCTACCTCTTTGCATAGGCTGCAGACGGTGCTGGGGGAGGTGTCTTACCCGAAGGAACTCTTGAATAGGAGCCATTGTTGTCAGAGGCAGATAAAGACATTATAGGGCTAATTTTCGTGTTGAATTAGAGATTACCGTTGGGTGGGGTGGAGAGTGATTAACGGACGTCGTGCCCGTCTTTTTTCGTGCAGTTGATCAGAAATAAGGGAGTACCGGGGCTAAGGCTACCAGACTTTTTAAAACTTGGCAGTAAGTCGGCTGTTTCGTTGCGCGATGGTGAAACGGTTGGGGACGTAAATTAGCTTGCGTTTGGCCGAGAAGAGAAAGAGAAGAAGACCAAGAAGCGAGAAAAATGCAAGGATATGTGATGGACTGGATCCACCAAGTAGTACTTTAGACACCTGGCGTACTTGGGCCAGAGAAATACGGGGGACTAAGTAAAAGGTGAGTTGGCGGTGGGACGTTCTCAAGTCTTCAGAAATGCCCGAAGCGAGACTTTTCACACTCCGCTTGCCCATCTCCACTTCCTTTTCCCAAGATCGGCACAAGGACAAGGCCGTGTTGTGCTACTTATACTGTATACCGTACAGCTGGCAGTAATTAATTGAGCTTTCAGAGTGGGGCAGTGAATAAAGAAAAGCAGTAGCTCTCGAGATGCAAAAGAAAAACGAAGAAAGAGCGAGGCGAGAGCCATTTGTACGATACTTAGCTTGACGCGGTATACGAAAAAAAAAATATTCTAGCTGGGCACCAGCAAACAAAACAACGTTCGATGGAAAGTGAGTGTGGGATGTAACAAGAAGAACGTCAAGAATGCCGAGGCCCTCTCGTCCTCAGCCGCATAGCACGAGATCGGGCAGCCGCATCCGCGACTCTCCGCGATCGGCGTAGGGGCTTCTCTTCTCTGCTGTGGGTTTCGCTCAGGCTCTCGTTATCGACTACTTCAACCTCTTCCGACTCCCAGTCTGGACAGACACAAAGCGTGTGGAACAGCTCCTGCTCTGATGGACTAAGTGGTGTGCCCCGTAGATTAGATACATCTTCCGTTGGAACGCACGGACGCAGCGCGGCGAGAGCAACATCGAATGAGGGAGGAATCACCATCACAGGTTCTTCCGGAGCCACATCAAGTGGGGCATCCCACACAGATTCATTGTCGGGTCGTGTATGATCAGACTCGGGTGCAGGTGTCAAAGATGGCGAGCTATTTGGCGTCGATGACGACTGGAAGTGCGGTCCAAACTGGTTGAGCATCCGTCCAGGGGTGCTCCTCTTGTGAAATTCTTGCAATGCACTGGGAAACCGCATGACGAGCTCGTCGGAGAGGAAGACGTCTTCGATGCCATCTGGGAGTCCTTTCGCGAATGTCCGTACAACGCTAAGGGGCGCCCAGATCCCACTGACTGAGGGTAACCGGTGGACGATGCTAACGCATGCTGGAGGAAGGGGGGACGGGATAGGTAAACGGAGATGACAGAGGAGCGTTGACAGGTTCACGAAATCAGTATCGATCCGTCTTAGTAAGGGTGTCGAATCCAGGACGGTCTGGTAGACAGATATACCTGCCCATAAGCACGTCAGTCTGAATTACCCACATTCTCTTGGTAATGCTCACCCTCAACTTGAGTTGCAATAATATTAGGAATGCAAGGCTGACAGGTGTGGACTATTACAACACCAGGTGTCACGACGTGAGAAGGAGATGATGTTGGCTGGACATCCGCCTTCACAGTAGCATTAACTCCGACCTCCTTTCGTAACGAAAACTGAGTCCTTCCTTCCGCTGATGCACTACCCGGCCGTCTCGAAGGAGACCTGCTGGGTATCCGCATCATACGTAGATCTCTTCGCTCCTCACCCCTGTCTGACCACCCCTCGTCAAACTCCTCGGGGTGAACGCTGTCTGGCCCGAGTAGTTCTGTATCCTGCCAGGTCAACGCATTGTCTGTCACTGCAGCGTGTACAGGTGGCGTTGATGTAGCGGCAGGAGGTGAGTATGCCGACAGAGAAGATGACGAAAGGGGCGACAGGAAACGGAACGAGAAGGAGCCGAGGCCGACGTCAGAAGATGGCGATACCGATGAGGGAACGGACGACGAAGATGGTGTGAATGGGGAATACGGAGATACTGGTAATCCAGACCCGGGGGCAAAGTTGTCCAGTGAAAGTGAACACGGGAAACCCTCCGACACATCCCTATCCATCTTGAAGTCTGCAAAGTTCGCGTCCTCGTGAGGACGTACGTCACCCGACCAACTATTCTCAAACTCCCACTCCCAAAACTCGAGTTCCTCGATCTTGGTTTCGTCTGCTGGTAGTTTGACCGTTGCAGACGAGACGGTGGAGGGGTACGTGGACACGCAGTCAAGATCTTCCCACAAATCCAGCATATCGCGAACGTCCTGCGGCTCCTGTTTGATTTCTGGATGCTGCACGACTACATTGCTGTGCTTCAGAGTGGTTTCTGGAGATGCGAGAGACATGGATGAAGAATCCCAGTCCAAGTCGGATTCAGTATCGACGTCCAGGTCGTGTTCATCGTGGTCAGAGTCTGGAGGGGGAGAGGCACTGCATGGGACTGATGGGGATCGCCTGATGTCTGGATGCGAAAGGAAAGAATGTAGTTGGTCGTTGCACGTCGGTGTGTAACAGGGAACGGCGATGGACCTGCGGGGATACGGCGGGAGACTCCACGACGCGCCGGACGATACAAGTTGCATCTCGACATCATCGTCACTGACCGCTTCATCCTCGGAAGACGACGGATCTTGCGACAGGTCGATTACCTCTGTTGGTTGGGGGGAAGACGTGACGACTGCGGCAGATGGGCGGAGACGGAAAGTGAGTTTCACTTTTGGCGGGGGTTCTTCCTTGTCGCTATCGCTGGAATCGGCGCTGAGTTCACCATCTACATCATCGGTGGCCGGACTGAAACTGTCCCGCTCGAAATTCGGGTGTTGACTGAGCTCCTCCGAAGTGTGCCGACAGCCTCTCCGCAACCGCTTCCTCTTCTCTCCGCACTGGGCCTGACTGCGTTTGGACTTGTTCTGGAGTGCAAGTGGGATGTCCGTCGTTCCAGGTAGCCGTTTCCCTTCCTTTCCATATTCGCACAAGCGTATGCCAGCACGTGTAAATGGACAGGACACGCCTGCAGCCTTGGAGAGATACCAGACCATCGTTCCACGCCTAAAATTTGTGGTTCTCTCTGTTTGGGTGGCATTGACGGGCTGTGCAGACTTCCTATCGGTGACCCCTGGATCCTTCGGACTGGCCTTGTTCGGACTGGGTGCACCACCCACCCGGCTGTACAGGGCAGGCACGAGTTCGTCATCTGCGGGAGTGCCCGAAAGGATATGGCGAAGGAGAAGGGGGTGATCCTGTTGGGCTTCACAGCGGGAGAGGTGGTTTCGGATGTAGGTGGTGATGGCCTGCGAGGCGGCAGAAACACTGTGATTGAGGTGAAAAATGACAGAAATTTAAGGCACGAGGCAACGAAATGAAATATGGGGTATGTAGTGGGACGGGGAGGGTATCAAGGGGCACGAACGTACTTTTGGCACGCCAACCCAAACTTTAGTGTCATTTCCGCCAAATCTTTGATGGTCATTGCGCGGTTGTCCTGCGGGGTGCGAGCGAGCCGCAAGGATCAAGGGTCACGTGTGGGGGAATAATAAGCGCTAGATAAAACGCCAAGGGTGGTAGGGACATACGACGGAGAGAAAGGAGCGACCGATGGCATGGAATACCTTGCTCGAGGCATCCTCTGGGTGCAGCATGACATTGGGGAGCGGGAAAACGGGGTCGTGGGGGTGGGGAGGTTGGTTGTGGTGTGGAGAGGAGGGCACAGGCTTGATTTTGCGAGGGATGGGGTTGGGCGGGGGAGTGGACTGGCGGAGACGCGCGCTGGGTCTGAGGACAGAGTTGCTGCGTATCCGTGTTCCATACGAGTGCTTGGACGGGGAGGGATTGTGGGGTGCGAGGGCGCACAGAGAAGGAGGGGATATGTGTGGAAGCATGGTTGTGCAGAATTAGCTGGTCATTAGGAAGGGTAGAAGAGAGCAGACTCGACCAGCGAACGAGGGTGAGCAGAGAGAGGCAGGGAAGGTCAAAGGCAATATGCCATCAAAAATCTGCGTTTGTCTCACGTAATCCGATCACCTTATCGCTTGCCTTTTCGGGATAGCTTCCGTAACTTGCCCGTCACCGCAGTCACAAAAGAAACTCCAAATCCAGTCAACCGCAGTCCCCGGGCGACGGACACGCAGAGGTGTCGACTCGACGGCCCTGTGTCGAAATAACGGTCAAACTGGATGTCCACAAGGCCATGGAGCGACTGACCTCAAAGCTATTCTTTTCAGCACTGCATGGGCGGCATAACAATGGTGGCACGCCATAAAATGGCTTGGTAACATTTAGATATCTTGGAAGTAGTACACCAAGGTCCACTCAGGATTATTATACAAACCAACAGAGACTTACCGTCCACGGTGAACGTGTGGGCTGATGGCGAGCACTTGGTGACAGTAAAACAGGTGGGACGTTGTGCAGCCGAGACGATATGTTTGTGAACAGAGTGGTCCAGTGTGTCCAAGGCGCGCCGCGTTCAGTTGGTTCACTTTGTACCACCAGCCACAGACCCCCGTCGAGATGCCTCTCTCCGATTATCTCGTCACTGACGACCTTACCATCGTACTGGGCATCATTAGTGCTTCAGTATATCTCCTTCAGAACCTTTACAAACCTCAGCCGCTTGTGCACCCAATCATCCTTGGCCGACAGAGCGACACCTCCCGTGTGAGACACCCTGGAGAGAGCGTTGTGTACAGGAATTATGGGACCGGACTTATGGGCAGGGTAGGTCGTGCTCTTCGTCCTTCTTGGTCAAGCTGAAATGCAAGTCACTCGTCTGCGCTGGCAGTTTCCAATCAGACCTGACAAGGACGTCCATGTCGTGAATGATCTCGTCCGCCCTCAGTTCGAGTCTTCCCGGACGCTTTGGTCTACCAAAGTAATCACTTTGGTACATTTGGTCTTGCCCATATCTCACATTCTCGCTAGATCACAAATGCTCAACTGAACGAGCGAGTGGCAGCTTTCGGCTCAGGTATCGTCCACATTCTTTCAGGACAGCCCAATGTCCTACTTCTCTTGAACGATGGCATTGGTACGTTTTCCCCAAACTCGTCTTCCTCCATCTGCTGACTGAATACCTAGAGTTCCTCATTGCCGACCTTGCACTCGCAAAATTTGCGATTAGTTCCATGACACTCTGCTCGCCAACGCTTTTGTCTCGCGTACTAGAGACTCACCCACCATCTGCCATTATTGTCGACGTGGATTTTTTCCCTCGCCTTCTTGAGGTGCTCCCCAATGGGGGACACCAACTTAAGATCATTGTTGTGGGACAATATGAAGAAAAGGCCATGTCTAAGTCGTCGAGAGAACTAGAAATCATCACATGGGCTCAAGTAGAAGCAGATGGCGCCAAGGCGGCTGATTCAACACCACCACCTTCCCGGAGTGAGTAATATGGGAGTTACTATAGGGATTGGACTGACAGCTGAAACTAGATCCTGATAACGCATATACGGTTGCGTTCCTCGAAACGTCCACTGGAGAAATGCGAGGCGTTCGATTCACGCATGAAAACATGACATCCGCTGTTGCGGCTATCCGAGCATTGCCACCCACCTCCATTGGGTTGTCCAACCTCGATACAATCGTCTCCTGCCATTCGCTGAGTACCCCTTACGGACGTGGTATTGCGTACACTGCGCTATACGAAAATGCGAGCTTCGCGACGCTCGACTCCACGAGGATGTACGATGCAGCTTCCCAAGCTAACAAAGACCTCAAGGATATACTCTCTACGAGACGACGCCCGATACCACATCCAACTGTATTGTTTGCCGAGCCCGGTCATTTGGAGGACTTGTCGACCTCGGTACTGAAAGAAGCAAAAGCGTCGTGGCTGTTTTCCCTGGCATGGAGACACAAGCTGGCTGCCTTTGCAGAAGGATTTATAAGCAAAGTCAGTCTGTGGGATCGCATGGTATTTGACAACGCGCGCGAGCATGCTTTGAATCATATGGCGAGTACATTGAAGGTTGTTGTCGTCAGTGGGGGTAAGTGGACGTTTGTTTCTACATCTAAATTTCTAGTAACACCACCAGGACCTATTTCCAACGAGACCTTAATGCTCACACGCGTTGCTTTGTCGATTCCCGTGATCAACTCTTACATGCATCCCTGTGCAAGTGGGCCAGTGTTTGCAACCAATGCGTTCGACTTACAGGTGCTTCCATCGGCAGACGGGCGAGCGCATTTGGGTGGACCGAGCGTGAATGTGGAGGCGAAGCTGAAAGGAGTCAGTGACGCCGATGTGGAGGAGAACGGTGACCTCGTTGGAGAACTTGTGCTGCGTGGACCGTCTGTGGGTAGGTATTGGGTGGGCCATGGAGAGGAGGAACATGGCGAGGAGGGCGCTTGGACAGAGACTGGTGAAGTTGCACGTGCGATGACGAACGGGGCGTTCAGTCTCGTTGGACAGGTTGCGTGAATCGGAAAAAAATCATGGATCTTTACTCTGTTGTGCTGTGTGTCTGCATCGTTTGACTACATACTTATTTACATAACCCCAACCCACATCGAAATTGGATGCCGTCGCCCCAGGAGTTGTCCTTGAATCTCGAGCGAGACACATCCTTCCAAGATGTGATCGACAAGCTGCAAACACCCATAACTGACATTCAAATCCTGCTCCCGCTTTTGTGCTTTCCCTTGGGCTCTGCTCGGATCCTCCCCCCGCAATACAGGAAATACAACACACTACGCGGTAATACCAGTACGACTGACAATGTCAGCAGGGCCTTTGCTGTACTCCAGCGTATCCTCTTAGAAACCGTCCTACCGTCATGGGAAGTCATTTTAGAGGAGGAGGGATACGCACCACTAGTCCACCAGTACTTTTGTCCCGATGCATTTGTAAACGCATCAATGGCGGCCGGGAATGTGGCCTTGTGTGCGTACTCGACGATTCTGGCACTCCCTATAAACCAGCGCTCGGTAGATCTCTTACTGAGGCTCGCGAAGGAGTATCCAACCGATAGGCTTTTCACTGCCGTTTCTACAATTCCGGACGTAGCACGGAGGTTCGTGACATGGGACGACTGCCTCTCCAACTTGTTTGCAGTGCCTGCCAAAGTCGCGAATGCGCTCGAGGGTCGTGGTGTTCCTTCGCAGTTGGGAGTGCCAGAGTATCTTGACAATCTGAGCCTGCGATGTGAATACCTCATCCATGCGCTGTCGACATCCTTTGGACCAGGTTAGCGATCTCGTCTTACACATCGTGCAATCTGACCGAACCCAAGATGACATATCACTTCTCACTCAGCTCTTTGCGAAACTAGTGAATGTCGGTGTGTTTTCGAGCTCCACATATTTATCTCCGTCCCAACCTTCCTTCTTCCGATCGGCGTTGCCTCTGATTCGGCGTAGGCTGCGAGAAGTCGATGGTAATGTGGAGCATTACACGAGGTTGTGGAACTGTATCGTGTCTTCGTCGCCCTCCATGTTCACGCAACAAGCTATCGTCGGGTCCCTCTTTGCATCTTTGACCGTGCTGGAGTCGCTGCTAGGTACGTCGGCTCATGACAGGGGTATCATATCGAGGGAGGCACATTTATCGCGTGCCATGTTCGGCGAAGCATCGCCTGATGTGGATAGTTGGCAGGCTATAATTGCTATCATATTGACCCGCACCTGGAGTCAAAATCACGCACGCTTGTTCGTATGTTGGATGGCCGCAAGCCAGCACACTCAAGGTGAGATCCCCTTGGACGTAGTCTTGAGCAAGTTTGACGCCCATTACACGATAGTGTTGGAAACTTTTCTCTCGAGTGTCATCAGTGTCTGGAGCAGCCTTGACCACATCAAATATTCATTACTCTCCCAGCATCAATGTGAGTGGTCTTCTGGCTTCCTCAAAATCCACGGCACACTGACTACTACCGACTTCAGACATGTCTGCACTACTACTTCTCTTGATAACCCAGTTCCCCCCTTCATCTCCTCAAGCGACGACAGTTGTACTTTCCCCACCTTTCATCTCAGCTATTGGTCAGTACATCAGCCATAGCGACGAGGCCGTCAGGCGGTGCGGCATGGTGGTAGCTGAGATAGTAGCAAGCAGAGCGGGAAAATCCATAGATTTTGGCGATTGGGATGGGGATGATTGTGGTAAAGACTGGGCAAGGCAAATGAGGGCGCTCTGTAGCCAGAGAGATGTCGATTTTGGAGCTACATACGACGACCAGGAGATCGAAGCTCATCAAAACTCACCTTCGCATGACGCTGTTTCAGAAATCGCCGGTGACGCGGAACAAGAAGGGCCTGATACCGTTGAATCGAATTCCCTCAGGACACCGAATGTTGCGATACAAGTCCAAAGTGGATATGATTCTGACGATTCTTTGACTGGGTATGCTTCCCCTCCCTCTACACGCTCCCCCTCACCGACGCCGTCGGAGATGGAGGAGTTCGAGAAGGACCCGACGCTCCGTGTCGGCATAATGAAGGTCCCTCGTCCTGTCTATTTGGCACAGCTCGGAGACCTCGTCCGTAGCACGGGTGGACTCAAATCAAGCGAAGAGAACCAAGAGGCAGAAAAGATCGAGATAGCTCTTGAAGTAGGAGAAGACTTGATCCGTCGTAAACGTGATTTCGGCACCGAGCTAGGTGATTCTTTTGGTTACACCGCAGAGTTGTAATGGTCTTGACCACCAATTTTAGCTGAGAATGCCGCCAATCTGGTCTATGGGTTCATCACTCTGAATAATAACTATGACCTGAAATGTTTTGATGACCAGAGGCAGTGTATCATGATTGCCTTGGTCACGTGTTGCCCCAAGATAACTGCTCCGTAAGTTCCATTGAACTGCACAACCCCACTCGTTAAAGTCCTACTAGGTGTATCATTGAAGAGTTTTTCAAGAACCAATACTCGACTGAGCAGCGTTTTGTCATGTTAAACGCACTCAGTATTGGTGCGCGGGAGCTGGCGTGCTTACCTACGTATCGTCAAAGCTTACAACCGGCCGCAAAGTTGTTTTTCCCAAGTAAAATGCTGCCACCTGCCTGGCATAGGAAGTATTTGGGTAGTGGGTCCCAAAACGCCGTTCAGCTTCTCGTGGATGATATCACCCGAGAAGCTGTTGACAGGGGAGAGGAACCTGCAGCTAGAAAAACATCGGAGTATGTCCGAGAACGACAGTTGAGAATCCGGAAGCCGGCATTGGTGTCCGAAGTTACTCAGCAAGAAAAGCAGGGCCCAGCACCTTCCTCGAACACAGTGACATACACAGAAGTGGCTGCAGAACACTTCATCATGCCTTTCATCCATCGATTCTGGGTGTTCCTCCGGGACGAACAAGTCCGTGAGGAGCGAACTGCCAATCGGGATGTACTATACCAATATCGCGGAGCTGGGACTGGGCTCGTCCTCAACCCTGTCGTACTCTCGCATTTTCTCGGTGCGATGGCTATTTTGGTGCATGCAGCTGTGAATGCACCTCAATGGCTTGCCATAATTGCTCCAGACGCGCTGGAACTGGCAGTGACGCTTGGATCGAAAGAGATTTCAATGACACTTGGCGATCGCACCGACAAGTTGAACATGGGGCAGATCGAGAAAAGTAACGAGGCCTCCGTTCTTACGTCCGCTCTGGAGCTAGCGTTGGTTATTCTGGACGGCTCCCTCGAGCTTGATGGTGGACGGACTCTCAGTCTCGAACACACGACGCTCTTGCTGGGTGTCGCGGAGTGGGCTAGGGAGGTGTTCGCACTGCTCGACAAGGGAACTCGAGTCGAAGGAGGTGGTGGGTCACAGGAAGTCAAGCTGCGCAGAGCGGCAGCGGGGGTTGTCCTTAAAATCGAGGAGTTGACGTCTAGATGGGGACGATCTATGGTGGACATTAAATGATAGGCTACCTATGGTCAGTGGTATTGCTACGGTATACTATAGGAAATCACTTTACAAGGTGAGCCTATGACTCTCGGGCATTTGCCAAGAGAGTGGAAAGTAGGGGTACAGGCTCCTAACACACGAACACCATGACGATGATTTCGTGTTCGGCCGAGTTTATCGTCATGGTGGTCGTGTGTTATAGGGTCGCTGACTAGTTAAACAGCAGTCAGACTTCCTCAGAGAGGAAACACTACTGCGATACTATGGTGAGTGGGATAGGTACACCATGTACAGGTGCTGACTACATTAGCTGCATTTTTACACATCTCAACCTCCACTGGGTAGAGCGCGAGCGAGATGAAGATCGGAAGGCAGTATATCCGGAGTATACTGTAAGCGGCTTTTGGCTTCCATAATGTCGCTGCTCCCAATATTTGGCGTGTTCAGCTTGCTCTCGTTCTGTGGAAACCCAATTTCTTCTCCCGCGTGCAAAAGCAATCTCGTTTGTACTATTCTCAGAGTGGTCGAACGTCAACGAAACGGAGAGATGATCGACGAAGATCTCGTCAAGAGAGTCGTTGACTCGTTTGTCTCCTTGGGCCTCGACGATACTGATATAAACAAGGCTTCCGAATAGGATTCAAAAGCCTTCCTAGCAGAGAACAGCATTTCCGACTACCTCGAGAAACGTCTGCAGAAGGAGGAGGACCGAATTGATCGTTATCTCAACTCAGGAACCCGAAAACTGCTCATCAGCAAATGCGGGCATGACCTCGTTCGACAGAATGCTGCATTATTGTCACGGATTCCTGAGGGACTAGAGCCGCTGAGGAAGAGATTCGAGGAGCATGTGAAGAAAGCCGGGCAGGATGCTACCGAAGTTTGTTGGCAATGTCAATGAAACAGGCTGAACGCTTGCGTCGTATCGTAGTCGCTTGCTTGCTATCCTAATGCCGGCAATTAGGGGCTCATGAATGAATTGACAGTAGTACCTGGCATTTGGTCTACCTCGACAGGGAGTCATACTAAGGGGAACTTGAAGTTATTCTCCCTATCGGCATACTAATCATGCATGTGAACAGATGGTCTCGTCACCTCGCAACTCGGAGGACAAGTTCTCCCCTCGGTTCCTCTTGAAATTATTAGCTAGTGACCAAGGGTCATCAGTGTCCGAATCCACGTGTTCGCAACATGGAGATGGATCCAGTTGGGGTAAGTACTTCTGGTCCATTTGGTATGACTCTCTTAGATTATCGATTCATCCCGTTGATTTCGACCAAGTCGTTTCTATCATAAACGTGCGTGCAATATTGACTCTTGTTCATTCCGATCAATTGACGAGCAGCAGGGGACCATTCTGGAATGGGTGTTTGCGCTGTTTTCGCGATCATGGAGATCGGCCAGATGATTTGTGGATTCCTAGAAGACGACAAGATGACATTACTCTCTCTTGCCTGTTGCAACCAGGTCATTTCGGAGACTGCTCTCGACGTGTTGTGGGCCAAGATGGACTCTATCATGCCAATCGTGCCTTTTGTTCCAGAGAGGATTAGAGATGCGTGTTCCGTGAGTAGGAAGATGTGCTACTCTCTCTGGCTCATGACTCGGAGGACTGATCAGTTGGGCTTACAATAGGACATCGGTATCGATACGAAAGCATTCCTTCAAGTACCACGTCCATCTGCAGGAGAATGGAGAATATTTGATAAGTATGCCCATCGGATCAGGGAACTATATGCAGCCGATCCTGCACGATCATGGGTTCATGGTGCGAGGCTGATTTATGTCAGATTGGCCGCTTTCCGTGGCAGAGATGGAGTAAACCTGTTTCCCAACCTTCGTTCCATCGTTTGCTTCCTCGCAGAGCTCCACTTGGCAAATGTAAAGCTGCTTCCTCTAAGCCTCCAGTCCCTCACATTGTTCGCTCGGATATTCGAGGAAGGTCACGCAAAGGCTTTGACGCAACTATCTTCTCATACACCTCTCCTGGAGCAACTTATTTTGCGCGGAGAGTTTCATTTCGTGGATACAAACCCCGCCAAATCACTGCATCTCAGACATCTTCGAGATGTTGATTTAACCCAAGCCTCGATGTCTTCCTGTGACTTTCAGTATCTGTGTCATCTCCTTTGTGAGTCACCGGTCGCAAAACTCAGCATCCACTTGAAACAACCACTCATCGATGATTTGCACTCGGCTCCGCCACTATTTCCATTTCTCCGCCACCTAATGTTTTGCGGTGATCCTGACATCGCACACGACTTCCTCAAGAAACTAACGAGCACGACTCTCCTTGAATTCTGCATCGAGCACAACAACAACATAACTCGGCTGGGCGCGTACAAGTCACTTCTTGGTCTCCTTCACGAACGCTTTTCGCATTCACTCAAATCTTTGCATCTAAATTTTGGAAGGCACCAGAAGGACGTTCACCTTTATGATTTCATGACGAATACTTTGATGGCTCTCAGGCCACTGGTAGAGGCGGGCCTTGAGGATCTGCGATACTCCATGCCCATAATTATATCAACCTTACCCGAAGAACTCCAGAATGCACTTGACCCATCTTCCTGGCCGGAAACGACGGCATTCTCTTTTTCCACGCACGCACAGAGGCTTTGCGATCAGGAGCCGGAGCAAGATATGATGTTTTGGACCCTCATTTGAACGTCCTCGACAAGGGCCCCATGAATCGAATGATGATGAAGTGTGCCGTTAGACTTCTCTTCGAAGTTCTGAAACTGAAAATGTAAATACTAAATATTTTGTCCTCAAAAATGAAATTTTGGACGAGAGGGATGGCTACCTTAGCCTCACTGGTTGTCTCCACATTTGTATAGTTCCCTGGAGCAGACATTCAAGTTGTCGGCTTCGTCATCGTAACGGCCATTGCTCAACAGCCACACCACAGTTGGCGGTGCAATTTGAGAGGGAAGACGTTTTATTCAGAACATAGTGCTTCAGGGTGCGTTGCCCCATATCGCACCCTTCTAAGTAAGCTCTGACTAAGGTTCGCAGTGGCCTATCGCTCCCTGGCGCGCGAATGCCCCACCTGGACGTGGAATGGTGAATACTCTTCCCTCGGACCAGAGAAATCAGAACAAACATACAACCCTTCCACAGAGCTGGAGCCAATCTGGTTCACCCACGTCTTGCCGGGGTCCACAATCCATTCCGCCCACGATGGTCGGAACAGCGATTAAGGGAACGCTGCTTGTCCACGCGTATGGTTGGCAATTTAAGGATGATGTATACTTCGTCGGAAAAAATGGCTCTTTCGCAATGGTGTGGGACGAGTCCGTAATTACCCACAGGCATTTGGAGGATTGTTGAACCGAGCTTTCTCCCCATTTTAGTCCACGTGAAAGCTGACAGCTTAAGTTCTAGACCTGGAGCATTTCAATAGCAACCTCGGAAAACCTACGGTCCAGGCGCGACCGGTGGAACGTCAGATAGACTTACAAAAGCAAAGCATTGGCTTGAACATGTAAAAGCATAGTGGTAAGTGGTTGCCAATACAGCGCACCAACGCCTTCGTTCTCCTTTCTGTTGCCGTATGCACATCTGCACAATCGTGTGCATCCTGCCCCCAGAAAGTGGATGGCGACTATCTGATGGAGTCACTCAGAAGCAATCGTTCCTTCTTTACACAGTGGATGATGTTACCATAGAACATATTCCAGCGCAAGAGCATCATGCCTATCCGGTCATCTAGGGAGATCGTCCCGTCTGATATATGTAAGGAGCGGTTACCACTGGGGTCCCCAGCTGATAGTTGTATGTATATATGAATGGAGGATAGGATCGAGTACGATGCAGAGAGTATATGTCGTCAACATGGGTGATTTCAATGAATCGAAGGCGTTGCACTTGACACATGTATGTATGTCAATTGCTCGCTGTGGTTATGGCCTGTTATGGCGAAGCTTTTCGGCTATGTAGAAACAAACTGTGGCTTTACATACCACCACCATCTAATAATCCTATTCACTGTGTCGAGAGTACCTAGAAGAGTGCCTCTGTGAGTGTTGTTCCTGTGCCACCATTCTGCCGTCTTCACCCACATAAGACGTCGACCAACCAAAGAGAATCAGCCCAAGTCAACTGTATCACCACGACTACACGACTACCGTTCTGAACGAGCAACCGTGACGGATCTTTGGTTACCACCAATTCGGTTAGAGGAGGTACGGAAACCATCCAAAGTTGATGACCGCGTCGAGACTAACGCGCACTTGTGTAGCATGCGCCTGATCAACGTAGAAGCCTTTCTCGAGAGGGAAAGTCTGATTAGAGAGGGAAAGCGAGTGGATCGTCGCACGAAAGTCCTCGAGTTCGGCGATGATGAAGCGACAGAGTATGCGATTCTATCTCATCGGTGGGACACACAAGAAGTAGACTGTGGCGAGATAGTCGAGCTCGCGAAGATGGCAGTGGAGGAGAGAGATGAGATTCGCCGACGTG
The DNA here is from genome assembly GCA_037178675.1 of Scleroderma bovista. Classification (NCBI taxonomy): domain Eukaryota; kingdom Fungi; phylum Basidiomycota; class Agaricomycetes; order Boletales; family Sclerodermataceae; genus Scleroderma; species Scleroderma bovista. The sequence goes on from JAYMGJ010000431.1 coordinate 196,947, forward strand.
ATGGCTACCGAAAGGTCCTCCAGAGCTGCGAACAGGCTCAGAAGGACGGATATGAGTGGTTATGGGACACTTGCTGTATCGACAAGCGAAGCAGCGCAGAGCTATCGGAGGCCATCAATTCCATGTATCGGTGGTATGAAAACGCGAAAGTATGCTATGCATACCTCCAAGACGTCCCCGATCCACGGTTTCCCACTGCGAGTGACGATGAGAGGTATCCCGCTTCAATGGTCGGAGTGGTTCTCGCGTGGGTGGACGCTACAAGAGCTGATAGCCCCAAGCAACGTTCAGTTCCTCAACAAGAATTGGCAAAGCATAGGTGACAAGAGGGCGCTTGCACCTACCTTGGTAGACATCACTGGAATTCCGGAGCATATATTGATACATGGACTTTGCGGAAACCGTCCGTGTGTTGCTCAAATCATGTCGTGGGCAGCTAATCGAACGACGACGCGAGTTGAAGACAGAGCTTATTCACTGATGGGTCTGCTGGACGTGAATATGCCGATGCTGTATGGAGAGGGGAAGAACGCATTTCACCGTCTTCAGCTAGAGATCATCCGCTCATCGAACGACCAAAGCATCTTTGCATGGGACTGCAACGTGCGGACTGGCGCTATCCTTGCGGATGACCCGAGTTTCTTCGAGGATTGTGGTAGAATGGAGCTGATGGGTCACGACGAATTCCTCAAGGAGGACGTCCCAGAAGAAGAGCTGGACTCCATCGAGGATCGACTTGGTACATTTCCGATCACGAATCGCGGCATCCAAATTTGCATGCTCCTCTGTCTCTATCGCGGCTCTCGCACACTCTTCCTAGCCTGGCTGCCGTGCCGTGATGGTCCACAGGGGCCACCAGTGACCATCGATTTGGTTTTGTGGGAATCCAATTACTATAGATGCAAGGTGCCAGACATTCTTGTTCTTGCTCCAGAGGGACCTCCACAACTGCGCCAGGTCTATCTCAGATATCAAGACCCACCGCATCGCAATGCCACATTGGAAATCGACGATAGCGCACTCATTGAGAATGGCTTCACTTGCTGCGACGCATACCCAAAGAAATTCATTGGAAACACGCTCGCGCTGACCAGCACCGATCCCCTTTGCGTCAAAGTTTATTCTGATAGTCTAACTGACTATCGCTTTGTAGTGGGTTTTTGGCAAGGACTGGATATATGTCGTTTCCGATGAATCTAACATAATCCCGGGACTTTGGGACTATACCTTTCATGAATACTATGAGATGAAGGTTGGAACCCTAGATCATAGATAAGGCGCAGTCTAGAGTTGAACGCTATGGTCGGATCTACATTATGCAAACCCGTCTCCCTCAAACAACCAGGATCCTTCAGATTTCGTCCGTCATGTGGAAGAGCTCAAGGATGTGTGGAGTTAAGCTTGAGGTATTTCACGATCCTGGTTTCGGTGACGTATCAGGTGAATGGACAGCCTTTGATGTCAATGTGGGTAGTTTTTTTGCACGTCTCATTGGCACTGACATTACTATTTATTTAGGGAACAGATGATCCCAGCTGTGACTGGCAGGGCCTCATGATACTAGATCGGCCGAGGAAGTATGGTAGCTATGAAATACGCGGGGTGCTGGGTAATTTCTCGGCCGCGCCCGATGGTATCAAGGTGAGTACACATGCCTTTTATACAGTGCTTGAACCTCACGAGAACAGCTGGGGGACTATGGTCACTTTACGGACTGCAAGGAATTCCGTTGCGAAGGAAACCTCTTTGCTGACCTTGAGTCGCTTTCGTCCATGGCGGACGTCATCCCAAGGCAACACAAAATATCTTCAACGGATCGTGTGACGGCCTGGAATTGGATGGCTTTCCGCCATCTCGATTTATACGAACCACTGATGCTCTCACTTCCAAGTAACGACGCCATCAAATCATTGTTAACTTCGCTCTCTACTTGATTTACCAACAGATACCTTGTCACAAGGGTCATACAATGTTCCGATGACCCTGACTCAATCACCATACCACATTTATGCGATTTTGCAAAGCCATTTGTTTGGTATCAAAATGAAAGCGCTGGTTCTACGTCAGGGGGGCGTTCGGACGTTGAGTTGAGAGCTGAGACGGATGGTGACCAAAGTGACGTGGGTTAATGATGTAGATGAGATGGAATTGTGAAGGGCCTGCTAACGGGTTCATCTGTCTTTCTATACCAATTGTTTATTGTATCTATTGGAGTACCTACTACTCTATTGTCTCCGGTCTGAAGCAAGGAAAGTGCTGATTATCTTCTCACATATGTGTCATAGGGTAGTCTACTGTATCTACTATGCAGTACTATCGATCTCTTGAAGTGAAACTTCTTCGGCACCCGTAGGTTAAGCTTCAAGATAACTGTTTGTAGTCAGAGTCATCATGATCACAAGTTGCGTAGTCCCTCACTGGCGGCGCCCCAGTCAGACCTCATCTTCATGCCCCCTATTCTCTCAGCCCGTAAGCCACAATCAGAGCCAGCTACGTTCGGAGGTCCAAGCTCTGGTAGACGCACAAGGGCAGAAAAATGTTATGAAGCCAGAACACATGCTCATTGCTCACTCAGCGTCCGCAGGTGTCCCCGTATTTTCAGCATGATCAACCATGGTACTCCTTGGCGTTAAGGAGGAATCAGAAAAAAAATTGAAGCCTAAACTTCAGAGACCAGTGATCGCCACCTTGGAATTAATGGCGATTTTGATGTTGGCAACAATCATATGCACTGTCAGTATATGTCTTTCTGCAGGCGATGGAAGAGAAGATAACAAGGTAGCTTCATTCCGGATGCACGGTATGTGTTGAGAAAGAAATGTGAATTGCCACGGGTGACCTAGTCTCCCTAAGCCAGACTCTCTTCGTAGACGAAGATAGTCGTTCCTCTAGACGGGTGACCGGTCTACTCTGGAGTACATCTAAGATTATTTTGCGAACTAAGGCAGCGTCTACTGTACCGTGGGAACAACAGCTCTTGTGTGACTACACTCATGTTAGCTAGGTTTCTGAGACCCGCGGGGACCTTTCGGCTTGCGGTGTCATACTGTGGTATCTCTACCTCATGTCTGAGGCGTTCGGATGCGTTGTTCATGGTAAGTGAGCTTGTCAAGACTCGGGGAGCACGCAGCTGAGCAGATATTTGCAGCATCGGGATACCGAGTACAACAACCCGAAGGTGCCCCATCCAAGCTCCACGTTCAAGAGGGTCCTGATTTTGTGCTTTGATGACAGATTCCGTTTGAGTTTTCACCGGACAATATGAGGTCAGCTGAAGAAGTCATCTCCCGGTATCCCCCACAGTACAAGAAAGCAGCTGTCATCCCGCTCCTTCACCTTGCTCAGCGTCAGAACAAGGGCTGGACAAGTATCAGCGTAATGAATTATGTTGCGAAGCTTCTGGAGATGCCTCCCATGCGCGTGTATGAAGTAGCAACCTTCTACACGATGTTCAACCGGTGCGTGCGCGCCAACTCCTCACCGCAGCGTGTCACCTGACTCCGCGCATTGTGTTCAGTGAGCCAATAGGTGAGAACTTCGTCCAAGTCTGCACCACGACGCCGTGCATGCTTCGTGGGTCTACCGATATCCTTAACACTGTCTGTGGTCACCTTGGCGGCATTAAGCCTGGCGGGACAACCAAGGATCGGAAGTTCACTGTGATCGAGGTTGAGTGTCAGGGTGCCTGTAGCAACGCGCCAATGATGGTCGTCAATGATGATTTTTATGTACGACTCTTCTCTATAGGCTTACGCTGCCGCTCACGTTATCGTAGGAGGACTTGACACCAGAAACAACCAAGACAATTCTCAACGCATTTGCAAAGGGTGAAAAGCCTAAACCAGGGCCACAGAGCGGGCGGCATACAAGTGAAAATTCCGCAGGACTCACAGCTTTGACGTCGAAGGTTAGTCCTTGCAGGTAACTATCTATCCCTATTCAATATCATTTTTTCACAGCCGTACGGTCCAGGGGAGTTTTGTTCACCGGAATTCCAGTAGATTATTTCCTTTATCCAAAAAATACTTCATTACTGGAACAAATATCGAAAGAAGTATATTAGTATGTCAGGAGGTGATACATCAGGTAATCAGCATGTGTTTGTGGTATCAGTCATCACCTTCCCCATCGTCATAGCTAAATACACCATGTCCGCCTTCTGGAAGCCTCTCCATCATATACCTGATTCATGCAAGTGAGCCTGTGGATACTTGCAGAGGGTTGGTATACTCACTGGACTTCTTCCTTGAGGTCGTCACAATAAGTATCTGCCAGATATGAGGTATTTTCCGACTATTTTAATGAAGATCACTTACCAAGAGGTATGTCATGCCTGTCTCGGCCTGTGGAACACATGGGTGAGTGAATCGATTATGGAAATTAGGTCCTACCAAATGGCATTTCAATCTCGTCTGCAATTCCTTCAATGCCCATCAGAGTGAAAGCCACAACCGTCACTATGGGAATCGTGCTCCACCCAAGCTCATTGATTAGAGTGAGCGGAAGGGCGAAAAGGTATAACGTCACACATTGCTTCAGATGTATCCCATCTTCAAGGAACAATGAGTTCATTGTGAATAGCAACATCGTCAACTTACAAAGAGTTGGGATGGGGGTATTTGCGACCCTTTCCATGGAAGTCATCTGGTCTACCATAGACAGGACACTATGGGTGTCCTTGAGCCTCGAAAAAGAGGAGCTAACGTCAGATATGCTCACAGGGTGTTCATTGCATTGGTTCCTGGATATTATGAGCTAACCTGAGGATGTAGATGGGAATTGCGACCCTTACCAGCAGGGCCAACCGTTTCCAATAGGCCCTCCCGCTTAAACATGAAAATGGAACTGGAAAGTTGGTGCGCAATGCTTGCATGAGGGAATTGAGTCCGACTGGTATTACCTCGCAAATGCAGGGACCTACATTAGCGGTAGCGGGGTGGTCAACCTGTCAGCGTATGGGTGAAACTCGATTGTTTGGTAAGATTGGCCGAGGAGAGGCGTCGATGAACCTGGTGCGCGACCATCTGGACCCTTCTTGCTACGTTTCCGTCGTACCCTTTTGGTGGCGTTAGGTGAACGCTGGCCCGTGCTCTCGGAGTCCCCATTAGCATCCTCGGTCACAGCATATGATGATGGAGAGACGCGTCCACGGCTGGTGTTGTAGCCACCCTCATCGAACCTAGCGAAGCGCGAAGGTAAGACCTCTGCCAGGTCATCGTACTCCGCGCCGTCCTCTGCGCGAAGGTAATGCTTGACCGCATAGGCGAAGGAGACACAGAACCGCAGTGCCTCAATTTTGTGGCGCCTGACTTCCGCACTGGTGAGAGTGGAGGTCACTGTCCTTCCTTTGACATAGTTGGGATGTTCTTCAGGAGGGGGGAGAACAACGTGTACCCAAATCATCCGAGATAAGTTGCGAATCTGGTGGCGCTTTAGCTTTTCTTCGTGTCCAGGAAGCGTCAACACATACGTTGGACGTCAATGTCGAGAAACATTTTCTTCCCTCCCAATAACGGTCATAAGATGTTCTTTGAGGGTCATCTCAGACACTTGATCTGTAGTTATTGCAGCGATTGAACTCACGAATTTCTGGTGACGACCCAACCAATTGCGGCACAACACCGAAGTACTCCATTGAACAGGAGCTCTAACGCATGAAGAAAGGGCGCAAATGCTTACCTAAATACAAGGATAAGGCCAACCTTTGGATTCTTAGTGCGCATAGCGTATGTGCACGACAGAAACACATACCACAACAGAAAGAAGCGGGACGACTGAATTCGTCAGTATCAACCTCTTTCCATGAGACCAAGCGTACGCCACGAGAGTTGAGAAAATAGTGACGGTGAGGACAGGTCCTATGATGCGCGAAATTATCTTGAGGACAGATCAGCCGGGATGTCAACCTAGTAGGACTGTTACGCACGCTTCCTTTCACTCGGAATACATCTGGTAACCAAGAGTACTACAAAAGTTGTCAGAGTAGTCGCGAAAGTTTGCCGAAGTTGTCTCTGACCTTCCGTAAATGCTGCCTTTTGATTGTGGGTGGCTAATGGATAGATGTGGTTAGCTACTTTGCAATCGCCTGGCAGGGACATACCTTGAGTATAGCGAGTAATGACTTCCTCGACTCCATGTCTACCTCACCGTGCAACTTGGAGAGTGGAGACACCGTGTTATTAGTGTTCCAGTGGCGCGATCCGGAAACGGGGTTCTGGTCTCCGGAGTATGCCGAAGGAGTAACCAAGATTGGTCCCCCTAATTTTAGTCCTTCAAGGGCCCTTCCACATTCATGTCGCCCATCGGGGATGCAGTTACTGCTCTGAAGAAGGCAGCAGACGGAAATGCAGCGAAAAGGGATCTGAAAGATGTCGTGGACAACGTGTCGTCGTGCCTCGTTCTCCTGGTACGCGTCTTTGCCAGTTACGAGCTTGTAGACCTAAACCGTGCAGAACTCCTCTCGCCCATCACTCTCGGCTATGGAAAAGCTACGATCTGTTTTCAGAGTACCTTTTCAAGAACTCTACGATGCGTATTTCAGCCCAACCTTGCAACTATCTTCTGCAGTACTTTCAACGATCCTGGAGGTGAAATTATGTGACGCATACATTCACGGAGAGTCCGTTTTGCCTGTGGAATGGGACAAAACCGCCTGTGCATTGTTGTCTGGTGTTCTTGTAGGTCATTTACAGGTCGAGTCTTCTAACTAACAGACTTCCACTCAGGATTTTTTGGAGGACAATGCTAAGAGTACGAATTTATTTCGCATGCCAGATATTTGCTTTTGAGGATATTTCGCTATGTTCAGATGATCACGGCTTCAAGGCTGCGGTCGGAAAGTTCCTCTATCCAGTCCTTTGCAGGTTTTTCTTTCAGACACAGTCGAAAGTAGCACCTCAACTAAGCGTGCAATTATGCACATTCGTACGTCAAAGTTCACGTCGTTGGCTATATGCGCTCTTTGCTAGTGATGACATCATCAGGCTTACACTGTGTTGAGCGAAGCTGCCTATGGACACAGCGACAATCTAACCATCCTCCGTGACAAGGCCGTCATGGGACCGTGAGTTTCAGCAGTTCTGTGTGGGTAAGCCGTTGGTTTTCACTGTTGAAATCGCCGCTAGAGTGCGACTCGGTGCGGCTATATCCAATTCACAAGGTAGGTCCTGATATCCGTTCACGAGCGAGGTGATCCAATCATCAACAGACTATCTTATTACGGAGGCCTTGCTGGCTCTGCTAGCTCGCCTCCTTGCAACAGAGAACACGATATCCAGCAGATCAGAGAGAACCAAATTTGTTCAGGAAGCGCTGGGCTCATCGAAGTTTTTCAAATGCAGCAAGGAGCTGGTTGCCATCTTGCAGGAAGCGTCTACCTCGGACTGGGACGTCGCTGCGACTCGGCTTATTGATGCTCTGTCACAGAGCGACATCAAATAGTTGGTACATCCATTTCCCTTTCAGTGTAGCTTTGACACCCTCTCAGCCCCCAACCGTTCTCCATCGACGAAATAGATGCTTGTGGTCGTGTATTCCCTCAACCAAACCCCTCAGATAGGCTGATACTAGATAGGCGAGGGTTCCTCGCTAACGTCATTCTTACGAGGGTAGGCTATTCCATAACCAATTAGGAACGTTCTAATTCAGCAGGAGGATCTATACGAGAGCCTTGATGTTTCCTACAGCGATCTCCGAACAGTAACCATAGACACTTCGAAGACCACTGCAAATAATGTCTTGGTTCTGATTACGCTATCTAACGCACCGAGAGTCGGAAATGTTGCGTTGGAGATTACTGAAAAGGAACTATACTTGAAGTTCTTGCTGACAAGAAAAGACTTGGGCAGATTCATGGAGACCTTAAGAAGGCGTGGTGTTGTAAGTTACTTCGCGTTGGTAATTATCCCACCTTTACTTGACATTTCAAAAGGGGAAATTGAATTTCGTGTGCTCGGCGCAGAAGAGCTCTCGACGGACAATCTCAATCGCATCGGGGGTCAATTTCACAAGCAACAGTTCTTTGCTAGAACCTAGACCTGATTTTGAGGTAATAATATTCCGAGTAGAGCACCATCACAACCTAACAGGATATCGCAGGAGAAGGTTAAACGTGTTCAAGAGGGTACTACTCGCAAGAGACGTGCTGAATTTCCCGCTAACATTTCTCTCAGTTTATAAAACTGATGTCGAGGAGCAGACATCTGATCCCGTGGTACCACTGATTCCAGAGGCGGCTCCACTGGCACTTCTCCCTGATGATGATCAATTGAGGGGCGATGATCCATTGGCCCGCCCAACAGCTTTGGGCCGGTTTACTACGAGAGATGACGAAGAATCGGTCAACATAGTTTACAGTGATCAGCAGGGTGCACCCACCTTACCATTGATCAAGGAAATAGCTTCTCCAAACAAATTAGAACATCCGCAGGTCTCCGGGGAAGACGCCCTGAATATACCCCAAGCCAAAGCTAGACGCCCATCCCGTGGTCGAAAATGTAGAAAGGCTGGGACGCCGGATTCCCGTAATCCAAAGGCTGCAGTCAGACGCACCACGCGACGCAAACAGCTACTTGATTCGGACAAGGTCTCGATCACTGATGTCTCGAAGCCGGCGGAGGACCATTGTGAAGGGCAATTGATGGGGGCTATCGCCTTGCTAGACGAAGGGTTGCCGATCTCTTCGAACTCATTCAACGCACGAGTTTCTGGCATCGATGCCAGCGCGCTGGGTTTAGTGGAGGACAAAGAACGATCCTATCCAGCGTCACTCAGTACAAATACCAATGATCGGACTACGAACGAACCCGAAATCCACGGTTTCGAAGTTCCTCGTGTCACCCACTCGGGAACGGAGCAGTCGGAAGAAACCAAGCACCTAATTGCCTATCCTGACAGTAATGAAGTTGACGTCAATGCGAAAATCGACGGGCAACTTCGGAGGTCCCAAACGCCTGCTGAAGATATTCGTGTGATGACTAACCTTGGTAAACGCCGCACACGACAGACAGGGCGAGATGCGGGGAATACAATCGCAAGAAACCTCGAGGAAGAAAATGGTCCTCGTAAGTTACGCAAGACCAGTGACGACGACATCCAAGCTGGTGAAAGCGCGAGTGGATGGCAATCAAAATTGACAATGTTGACGCTTTCGGGGTGTGCAACGAATGAGACGGCTCCACCAAATGCCTTTGACGAGATGGCCGACCAATCCAAAGAGAAGCGTTTTGGCAAACATAAGGTTACGAAAACCAAGCCGACGTCGGTAACAGTGAAGAAAGGGACCCATACTGCTTCTGTGCAAGGGAAACCGAAACCGAAACCTAGACTGGTTACAAGTGCAAAACATCGAGATCCAGTACCACCAGAAGAGACGACCCGAGTTGTCCCGGCCAACCATCCACCATCTATTACCAACGAACCAGTCACCACCGCAGATGTCCATGATTCAATTCCGACATCTGTTGCACAAACAGTAAGATAGCATGATCTTCGTTTCAGATTTCCCAAACAAAGCCGATACGTTCATAGCAAACGACTGATAGTGTACAACTCCATGGTGCAGGAACATACAAGATATCCGAAGATTACCTCGGGATCCTGAAGCAAGGCCAATTGTCACCGCCTTCTGACTCTAACAATCCTTTTACGGCCATTGATGTCCAACACAAAGAACTACCATACAATGCTGGCGATCTCTTATTACATCCACGTGGTCCTACTTGTCCTGGTGAAGTCCCACTCGATGAAGCGGTGCCTTTCGGGCTGGGTTTGGGTCAAAGTGATACCACCCTAACTAGCCTTATGGATGAATTCATAGACTCTCAGGCACTTACTGCGTGTTTGGTGCCAATGAAGGTTAGTGATGACGTTAACGAGGTAGGCTGTTTCCTTCTTGTCTTTAACCGTATCCGACACCCAAATCAGTTTTCCTCCAAACCGCTGATAAACCAGTCGCCTGAGCCTGAACAGAAGAAAGTGATCACAAATGGTCTTCCTGCATATCAGAGTCCAGACCTGAGGAAGTCGGTCGAGAGAAATATCCTCCCTGATAAGGTGGATGTTGCGAAGGCTGCTATAATCAACGATGCGCCCAAGCCACCGACTTTTCCTTCAGCCCCAACACGCAAACGTCTCAGTGTTACCTTTGCATCCCCCATCGAACGGGTAATGTCACCTTCTATCCATTCTAGTGTAAACAATACGCAGGACAGAATGCACCATAGCCCAATTGAAATGCGCTTACAGCAGAGGCGTGCCCGCCAAGGTTCTTGGAATCTAGACGGGAAAAGACCCTCCTCATCATATGATGACCCTCTTTCCCCACTGCTAGAACCAACAACCAGCACGACCCCGCGCAAGACGACGCGCTCCTTGTTTTCTTCCAACTCAAGTAGTTATATGCGTAAGGATGAAGCATCATGTGAGTTTGGATAGCGGTTACAGGGTATGACCTGATCATGCATTTTCTGGAACAGCAAAGGTGCCCACTCGATATGAGGCCGCAATAGACGAAGTGGATATTCAAGATATCGTAGATGTGAGAGACGAGTCTGATTTGATTTTTATGCTCTTTGACATGTTTGGACCAGGTCCTGAACGACATTCAAGCTGTGCTTATTTTCAGGTCAGGGGTTTCTTTAATACTAACACCCTCCCCAGGTGATCATCGAAGGAATTGCCAATAAGTTCGCAAATATGAGGAAGGAGGTACGTGCCTGTCGAGAAGAACTTCTTCAGGAAGTTCTATGTGACTTGCAGCTTCTGGTGGCTACAAAGTGAGTGTATTGGCTGTTATACAATCTCACACCTACAAATTTTACAGCTCGAGACATTTCAATAACCTGGTCCACCTGGAAGAAGAATATCACGAGTACCACAAGACAATGTCGCTCAACTGGGAAGACCTTATCTCCTGCAATGACGATATCTTGTCACACTTCAAGAATTCCCTCAGGGAGCACGATCGTACTTTGTCCGCTAAAACGCTCCCCACTTTTATTTTACCCCAGAGACCACTCTTTATCAGCTGTAGCAGCGTGGACATTTGAACTGTGTCTTGTTGTATTCTGCTGCCTGTGTGTTTTATCCGTGTCCATGTGCTAGTAGATGAACTAGGAAGCATCTCAGCTTCATTCCTGCGCGTGTTATGATTCTTGCAGTTGTTTCCCTTCACGTCTGCCAGCGGATGTACGCTCCTCGGAGCAACGCCTAGCATTATAGGCGACAAGCCTCTGACACTCGTAGTGTGGGTCGCATCCTCCGCCCAGTTCTCGCTGAGCGTTGAACTCCGAACGCGATGTGCCAAAAGTAAGGAAGTCATTGGTTAGTACTTAACTGTCGAGGTTAAAGTCTACTGCATGAAAGGGGAGCTAGAATCAACTGTGGCTTATATTATTGTCAGTGGTAGTTGTCGACGCATCATGGCATCAGTCTTTATGCCTCCGAAAGACTGGTCACAGGCAATGGTTGGCCCTCAGTCGAATTGACGAAGTCAGGGTTGAGCGAGTCAGGCTATCTTACATAAGTAAATCGGGAATCATGGTGCCACGCTTTTGATCGATACGATCCATTACTAGTAATGGCTTGTGCTGTTCTTCTGCGTACCATCCACTGTGCTTTCAGCCGCGCTACATATACTGTCTTACAGCCGCCCCGTCATAAGGTCCGCTCGTACTTGCAGCCTACCCTGATTCTTGCAAATATCACTGGCTGGGGAAATAGTGCTATTCGCTCATACTCATCAACCATGGCAGAACTTCCGGTGGACAGTTTCCGGTTGCCACAGGATGTCAGACCAATACACTACGATATTACCATCAAGACGGATTTAAAAAAGGAAGTTTTCGAAGGTCTCGTGAAGATCGAGTAGGCACTATCGTACACGACTGGATCACCTCTGACCACTGGGGTGTACTAGTTTACAGGTCCAGAAGGAGAGCCCTTCCATCGTCCTCAATGTAGCGGATCTTGAGATTTTTAACACGACCTTGTACTCCGAAGCTTTACAGTTCGAACAGTCGGACATAGCAAGGTCATTCGATGCGAAAAGCGAGCGGGGCACTTTTCACTTCTCTGCTCCTCTACCCTCAGCATCTAAGGCTATCTTCTCCATTAAATTTTCTGGAAAGCTCACTAATTCGATGATGGGGTATTACAAATCTTCCTTCCAGAAGAATAACCTAGTCAGCACCTATTCCCTTACTCAGTTCGAGGTAAGTTCTTCCTACTTTCATTTTATGTCGTGTTAGATTAGAACTGATCATCTTGTTCAGGCTACTGCGGCGAGACGCGCATTTCCTTGCTGGGATGAGCCCAGTCTCAAGGCTACGTTCTCAATCACCATGATTTCTCGTGCAGACACGGTCAACTTGAGTAATATGCCAGTGCTCTCGGAAAAGATTTACACGACGGACGCCAAAGACGAAGCATTGACTACGATATTCTCGGCACTGACTATACATGCAAGGGACCACATGGAAGAAGCATGGAAGATTACGAAGTTCATGACCACCCCATTGGTAGGTTTAGTTTTAGTAACTGCAAAATGGGAGCCAAGTCTAGTGGATAGATGTCAACATACGTCGTTGCCTATGCAAATGGTCCATTTGCATACCTGGAAAGTTCATACAAGAGCCCATTAAGTGGAATTGTTCGCCCCTTGCGGGTCTATAGTAAGTATCTGTGCAAACATAGCAACGTGACCACTTAGCCTCCTAGGTACTCCGGACGTTATACACAAGGCAAAATATGCCCTCGAGGTCAAGGCCAAAGTGATGCCACACTATGAACAAATTTTTGACATCGAGTATCCTTTGCCCAAGCTGGACACCTTAGTGGTAAGCTCGTTATCTCTGTAAAATGGTCATGTCAGTATGGTTGAGAACCGAAGGCTCACGACTTTGATGCTGGGGCGATGGAAAATTGGGTACGGCGCTGGGCTGTTATGCATTATAAGTTGCTGATGTCTTGGTTGTCAGGGTCTCATTACTGGCCGCACAAGTGCTTTCTTGCTGGATCCGGACAGGGTCGACGTGGCAATGAGAAAACGTGTTACTGTTTTCCAGTCTCATGAAGTTGCTCACATGTGGTAGGTCTTTATACACGTAGATCTACCTCTCCGTGACTTATTTCAAAGGTTTGGGGACATAACCACAATGGAGTGGTGGGACTACTTATATTTGAATGAAGGTGATCCAACCCTTATGTATTCCGACCTGCGACTTAATTTCGTACTTGAGGTTTTGCGACGCTGGTATGTAAACAATTCCCCTGACCCTGACGGACGCTGAATTCATATCCGAGATGGGCGAAGTGATCATTGTTGGTATGTACCCAACTTATCACAAGAACTGATCCTTACTTCTCGCAGACAAGTACTTTCCGTGCCCTATTTAGTGCCATTGAGATTGATTATCATCACAGGTTGTATCCTGAGTGGAAAGTTGATTCTGAATTCATCTCAGAGCATCTGAACGACGCTCTTGATCTTGACGCTAAGCTGTCCTCGCATCCTGTTGAGGTCCATTGCCCGGATGCGAACCAGATCAATCAGGTCAGTACAAGAGTTGACTGATAAGTTGATTCTCAAACTCATGCGTGGCTGCAGATATTCGATTCTCTATCATACGCCAAGGCTGCTTCTGGTCAGTGCCGTCTAGGCCGACCACTGGCGCAATGGCTGATTGGCACATAGTACTCCGTATGCTATCTAATTTCGTCGGGCAGGACCGTTTCTTGAAGGGGGTTTCAATCTATCTGAAAAAGCACTTATACGCGAATACCACTACCAAAGATCTTTGGATGGGCATCGGTGAATCAACAGGTCGGGTGAAGCTTCCTTTGCATCGATTTCATATTGATACAAGCTGAAAATAGGGATGGACGTGCCTAAGTTGATGAACAGTTGGATCACAAAGGTACAATGGATCTGCCATAGAATGACAGAGATAACAGTATTTTGATTCTGTAGACCGGCTTCCCGGTTCTGTCCGTTACAGAGTCTGAAGACGGCATCCATATTCGTCAAGACCGTTTTCTCGAGACTGGGCCTGCAGACAGCAAAGACAATCAAACTTTATGGTTCGACCTCTCACTTTATTATTACTGTGGCTCACCAGTCACAGGACGATCCCACTGGCAATTCTGACAGTTGATGAAGAAGGAAAGGTAACGGTCGACAAATCAGCGCTTGAAACACGGGAAGCTTTCTTTAAAGTCGACACACGGAGACCATTCAAACTGAATGCAGGGACGTATGGCGTTTGTAGGTTCCACACCTCTCCATCCATCGGCATTCATTCGACATATCACTTTTACTAGACAGAGTCCTTTACTCGGACGAACGGCTCGCTAAGATAGCCTCTACGGCTGCCAAGGATGATAGCATATTTTCGTTGAATGACCGTATCGGGCTGGTACACGATGCAATGGCGCTTGCAAAATCTGGGCACGCAACAGTAAGCAGTGCGCTGACAGTCGTCGATATCTTGAGGGAGGAGAAAGAGTGTGAGTTCCTGCTTGTGTGGAAGCACAAGACAGATATTTTGTTCTGATGTGGTGATAACAGTTTTGGTGTGGGACTCGATTTCGAGAAACTTGTCTTTGCTCGTATCGACGTGGTGGGAGAACGAAGATGTAGTGCGTAGGCTGAACGAATTCCAGTGTGTGAGTGGCACCTTCCTCGGACGGACTTGCATGCTCACCTAGAATAGACACTTTTTGCGCCACTCGTGAAACTGCTCGGATACGAATACACCTCATCTGATTCAGTTGATATCTCCCAGTTGCGCACACAGGCCATTGAGCAAGCTGCTAATGCAGGTGACTCCGCGTGAGTTCACTTTCTCCTCTTGAATTCTACTACTTAAGTTGTACTGCAAAGCGTCATTAAGGAACTTCGAGGGCTCTTTGCTTACTACATGGAGACTGGGATCGACTCGAACATTCCTGCAGATTTGTTTAAGACGACCATTATTACCGTGAGTTGATGCAGCTACTGTATGTCCTTTGCCATACTGGAATTAATGCACGTAGGCTGTCAAGCATGGTGGACGGGCAGAATATGATTTCACCAGGTCACTGTACGAAAACCCGAGCACATCACCTTCAGCTGGTATCTCTGCTATGTGCGTCACTTTAAATCTGCTCTTTATTCATTCATGTGCAGGGTTTCTCCGCAGGTATGCTATGTGCGCCAGCAATGACATGTCGTGTATCGACGATACGTTTACCTACATCCTGAGCAAAGTCAGAAACCAAGATATTATTTACTTCTTCATGGGCCTGCAGAGGAACTTCCGTACAAGGCGCCGCTCGGCTGCATTCTTGTTGGATAACTTTTCTAAGGTGAATTTCCATTTATCCGCAGGGAGAGTTGGCTTCTACAGCATTTTATTTAGTTCGAGACGATATATGAAGGCAACTTCTCGTTCAAAAACGTGATTTCGGTGAGTGACTAAGATTTGTGCAGAATGTCGGTCTTTATGCCATGTAGGCCACACTGTGCAACTTGAGTACACAAGAGGATTACGAGAAGATCCAAGCATTTTTCAAGGTATACAGCCTATTCGTGTGGTTGTGCTGGATGCTGAAAGAACCGTTACACAGCACAAGGACACTTCGCGGTACAACAACGCGCTTTCGCAGACGCTGGACTCTCTTCGGGCGTCGACGGCATGGATCGAGGTGGGTCCGCCCAGTTGGCATTACCTGCTTTCCTGACACGACACGGGACAGCGTTCCACGAATGACATCGCTGGGTGGCTGGACAACAGAAGGATTATATAAGCAGAAGAGGTGTTCCAAATGATATGTACATTAGAGCGTATGACTGCGACAACGATAACCACGAATACACTCGAACGCAAACCCCGATTGTCCTTTGCTTTTCCGAGCCTGATTTGTTTCCCCCTTGTGAGCAATAGCAACATACGAGGATTTCTCTTTTAGGGGGGGATGCCTGCGTTCGACCCAGTGCGCGATGCAGCTCTGACTTCACCCGTCACTCAGTCACATCCTCTCCCGCCCGGTCATATACAAGACACTGACGTCGACCGACATGAAAGACACCCCTTTGACATCCCTTCGCCATCTTCATCACGGCCCTCGTCGCGTGCAACCAGTAGCCCGTCCCTCACGCGACGAGCAACCGATCTTGCCGTTCTCCTCAATTCCGGCTCCCAGGGGCCCCGTACACCCAGTTCTGCGAGACCATCCAGTTTATCCCACTTGCTTCTTTCCGATGACGCTATGCATGCAATGTCTACCACCGAAGTCAACAAACTTAGTGGCAGCACCTCTTTGTATCGGCGAAGTCATCTTCCAACTCTCGATATTCCCCACGATTCTCGGGACAACCAAGCACAGTACTTTCCACATCAGCACCACTCTATCGCACCATCTCGGCCATTCCATGGCCAACATGCCGACACAGCCTCACATTCTGCGTCAGCTCTGTCTTCAACTTCACGCGTAGTGCTCTCTTCTCCACTCGCATCTGCTCCCGTCATGACTTCCTCTCAACCTTCGTCAGCTTCTTCAAACCCGTCCCTTCCTTTTTCCACAAATGTCGCTGATAGTAGAACCACTTCCTCCCCGGATATACCACAACCGACCCCACCCGCTACTCTACCCATTCCTTATAACCCTCGCAACCGCAGAACACCTGCAGGTTCAGTCCTTATACCAATGACGCCCAAAGAGATGGAAATGTACAGAAGCTACCGCGGAGTTGGCACACAAATGCTCCTCTCAAAACGTAAACGAGATCGTAGCATGTCCCCAGATAATCTCCCTCAACCTGCTGCCAAGCGTCATGCTGGTGATGTTGGAAGGGTAATTGAACACTGTACGCTATTTCCTATAGGTCTGCATGTCTTTCCTGATCAAATCGTCGCCTGCTTGTGTGTTCGAAATTTCGCAGATAATATGCGTCCTGAGGTCGGTGTTAAGCAACGCCTGCAATCCCCAATTATTGGTCTCAAAAGTTTCAACAATTGGGTGAAGTCTGTACTCATTACTCGCTTCGCTCATCCGGTACTTTCTTCTTCTACTCCTGTTGGGCCTGGTGAAGGGCGCGGAAAAGTGCTCGACATGGGGTGTGGGAAGGGAGGCGACCTCACTAAATGGGAGAAGGCCCGTATTAGGGAATTGGTTGGTGTGGGTGTGTATTCTGCACTCATTTACCACTGTTACCTTTACCCATTAATACCCCCGGTATGTCAGATATCGCTGCGGTCTCTATTGAACAAGCTCGCGAACGGTGGGAGACAATGCGTCGGCATCGCTTTGCAGCATCCTTCGCTGCACTCGACTGTTATAAGGAACCACTTTCCAAAGCATTTCCACCAGAGAAGCTTGCCCGGCCTTTCGATGTTGTCTCCATGCAGTTTTGCATGCACTACGCATTTGAGACTGCGGAGAAGGCAAGGTGTATGCTGAAAAATGTTAGTCAATGGCTACGCAAAGGGGGCGTTTTTGTTGGCACTATCCCCAATGCTGACTATCTCCTGTATGCTTACATTGTGCTTTGTGCATTTGACCATCTAACTGATGTCGACTGCAGAGAACGTCTCGATGCACTCCCACCTTCTGTACAGGACTTGTCGTTTGGTAACTCAGTCTATAGCATCCGATTTGAAGATCGACAATCTCGACCACTGTTCGGTCACCGATACCACTTCTGGCTGAATGATGCAGTCGATGACGTACCGGAGTACATTGTACACTGGAATAATTTTGTTAGGTATGTTGCCTCTGTTTATCCTCATTCGGAACGAATTTATTTTTGTGGTGTAATGTGAATTACCTCCAACGAAGGGACTCTCCCCAGATGGAGCTATGTATAGAGCGCGGACCTATTTTCATGATTCTTAGTGCTCACACGACCTGGCATTGGTTCCTTTATTACATGTGAACGATTTGTTACTTTGGAAAATTATAGCCTTCGTAATTTCACATATCTGACACATCTTTCAGTCTTGCCGCAGAATACTCCCTGTACCCCATCTACAAGGAGGAGTTCCACCAGATATTTACGCAGCACCAAGACCACGAAGAATTCAAGTCTCTAATGCTACGTATGAAGGTCGTCGACGCAAACGGTGAAAGTGCCTTGGATGAGGATCAATGGGAAGCTGCCAGTTAGTTCCGTCTGGAATTATTGCCTAATGCCAGATTTTGATTATCCTCCCACAGATATTTACATCGGATTTGTTTTCGAAAAGCGTTGATTTCGAATCGTAAAATACAGTCGTTTCATGAGTTTTCCTTAATTTATATGAAAGCTCCCTTATTCGCATTGTGGACAACAAAGTCCGTATTTGTTCCTAATACCATAATGAAGGTCTCCCGCAATAAAATAGAAGGAAAAAGGTCTGCGAGGATGTCCGTGCCATAAGGAGGCAAGGGAAAGTAAATAGTATATGTCAGAAGTTGCAAGGATAAACAAGGAAGCGACGAAATCATAATATGTTGATAGCACACATAGTGTACATAAGATCATTCCTGACCGAACCCAACGGTTTCTCTAGAAAAGACAATCAGTACCTCAACAGTGCGCGCAGATTAGGGCAGACTCTTACTCTACTGCGAGCGTCAGCTTCTGCTCTAAACTTGCATAATCCTTATAGGGCGGTAAATCAATGCGGTTGAAACATGTGTGACTCTTCGGCAATTGTGATGGATCACCAGACTTCTCGATTGTAAATCGTCTTGGTCCATCAGACCCTTGTAGATCCTTAAAGCCATTGACAGGGATACGAGAAGTGCCCGTTGCAAACTGCAGTAGTCGGGACTTCCGTTCTGGCGGCCAGGCGCGAACGCACTTCCAGAACCACTGAATGACTTCGTCGTTCATCTCGTAGCCTCGGTAGTCCGTGTGCTTGCACCAGTCGTCACTACAGCGTAATGGATCAGAGTTGCGCAGGCATACATGCGGTAATGGTACTTACACATCGATCTCAGACATTCCACCGATGAGCAACTCGAGCTCCCGTTCATCGAACACCGTGATCAAGTCATGCGGTATAAGCTCACTGAAGCCTGACATGAACGCCTCGAACTGATCCTTGACACGCTTCGAGATGCGATATTCGACGATATGGTCAACATAGTCTTTTTTGTTGTCCTCGGTCACATCGACATCTGCGCCACCTGGTTTAAGTTCAATTGTAACGAGCTCTCCAAAACGTTCCTCAGTAGTGGTAAATGTCTCGTCAATGACATCCGTGATGTCATTCTCCCTAACCAGGAGTTTAGCATAAGGAATGGATAAGGGGAACTGTGCAGAGAGACGCACAACATCCAAGTAAGTCCACGGTGAAGTTCGGCGTCCACAGACTCCAAGTCCGACAGGGTGACCTTTTTCTTCAAGATCATCTTGTAGAAGCTAACGATGAAATACGCATCAACGAAACGCCGGTGGAATATAGAGAGGCCGAGGCATCGTCCGATGAACTTGAAGTAGTTCAAGTGTTCGGGGTTAACGCCAGAAGCAGGATTGATCTGTAGAGTGTAATTGTCATGTGCGGAGTATTCAAACAGACAATAGAATGGGTTGAACATCTCATGCGAGAGTAGGAAGAAGAACTCTCTACGCGGACGATGAGCGCTGCATGATAGGGTGGCTCAGAGACATACCTGGAAAGACCACCATAATCAAGACCATCCTCGCCGTCGAACTTGATCATCAATCGTTTCTTCAGGTCATTTGGCGTCTGTCTCATGATTTCTGCGTAACTATCTTCAAATATATGATTTCGTCGAACTTTGACTTGGCAATTGCCAGGCTGGGCACGCATGGCAGGCTGACTACGGAAGTAAATGAGCTTCCTGCGGAAGTCACGCTTGTACTGAGGAACATTGGCATCCAAGGAAGAGGGCAAGCGTGGATCGTCCCAAGTTGTGGTTTTGGTGTTGTGATCCACGAAGTAGACACGTGCGGTAGAGGTAAGGCGCATTTCCCAACCAGAGGGCAAGGGTCCAAGCTGGGACACCGTCTGAGGTTGTAAGGAAGGGCTTTGACCGTTGGGACCCATAACACGGATAACAGTTTGGCGACGAGGATCGACCCAAGTTGTTGTGCGAGTATTGTGATCAACATAATACGGCCTGCCCTCCGGAGTGTATCTCTCCTCCCAACCAGGAGGAAGACTGCCGGAACCAGCAGTAGTGATATGGGTACTTGCAGCGAGAGCGGCAGTGGAGGTATTGGCAGATGTAGAATGTGCTGTAGCCGACGTTGTACGCTGAGCGCCGGGTTGTGTATTGGAAGCATCGACCATGTCATCTGCTAGGAGACGACGAGAGTGTTGGTCTCTGGCAGCATTGGTCTCGTTATCATGGACGACATGGTTGACATTTTGGTTGGGAGAAGGTCTGTTCCAAGTCGTGGTGCGGGTATTGTGATCGACGTAGTAGGTTCTGCCGAGAGGATCGAGGCGACGCTCCCAACCAGGGGGAAGAGGTCCATATTGGTCGACATTTGGATTGAAGTTTCCTTGATGAATGTTGTTGGGCGGCATAACAGAGGGATTCGAGGGCGGAACCACTGGTGCGGAGAGAGCACCGGCCGAACTAACCGGACGAGCTGCTGAAGATGACTGGATGGGCGTCTGGTCCGGATCAGGTGGTGAAGGGATGTGTGGGGTAGGCATCGTGATCAGAGGTGTGCTTGCTGATTCAGCGACTGTCGCATGGGTGCTGGACGAGCGAGAAAGCGGGTTACCTGAAGAGCCAGCTCCATTTGGTGACAGAGAAATGGTCGATTCGTTCATGCCCATGTCGGCCAAGGCGGAAGTAACACCATGGACCTGCGAGGGTCCAGGGTTGGAGATGGGCTGGCTGACGTTGGTTGACAAATATATGATGAGTTTTCCGTGTACCACGAGGTTATCATTTGACTTTTTGAGATCCAACGTGAGCATTTCTGGGTGCATGCAGTAACGGGATCGATCGAGTGGCGACTGTGCGATTATGCCAGGTGCTTACCGTGGCCACCAAGTTCCAAGTCCAGGACATCGCTGACCTTTACGTTGACTACACCGAGGAAGCCTTGATCGCGTCTTTTGAACTTGCGCTGATCGAATATTTGCACGGCGACAACGGAGGAGTCCTTGACGGTGCTATGCAACCAGAGGCTGAGAAACGGGTGTGATAGTCGAGTGGAGATCAAGGGCTCACATGTCGAAGTTCTCGTTCCAGTAAGGGTTGAGAGTCTTCTTGATGACACTCGTCGTATGGGTCTGCTCGGCATCGACTGTGATGACTGCGAAGGGGTCCGGGAGACGGAAGACATCTCGCTTGGAGAGCCCGTCTGCAGCAACGACTATGTTACCAAGACCAATTGAGTATGCTGCGCATATGATCCTGAAGACACACACGGACCAGTGATTCTGATTTTCTTCCTGCTAGGGGGGAAGATGTGAGTATGTCAGACGGGGCTGGAGGACCACTGACAGGTTTGCATTTGCATGGGTCGACATCGGGCAGTCCTTTGAAGCAGCGTTGAGGGTGATGGCGGCGACGGAGAGACGAGACGACGGGCGCCTCCGTTTTCAGACACCGACGGCTTGTCGGCAACATGCCCGAAACGGATGTCAGTGTCCTCGCCCATGTCTCTCATGGAGTCCCCACTGCACACAGCAAGTCCCTTCCCAGTGTCTGTGGACTGTCGTCGCTGACTGCCCTGCTACAGGCACACCAGCATGCAGCAAATGCAGAGGACTGCCGCAACGACGGCCTGCTCGTGAAAGCCGCGGAAGAGCACTCCAGAGCAGCGAAGGCGTTCTTGGAGTGCGAGGAGAAGGCCAATGACAGCAACGTATGCTACTGAATGCCACATATTCTGCTCCATTCCCCTAGTGATTGAAGTCTATAGACTAAGCGCACACTCCATCTACTTTACAATGAACATGTCAAGGCAGGCAAAGAGCTCGACCGAAGAGTAGCCAAATTGCGCGAAGAGGGAAAAGATCCTTCACTACCTCAGAAGCCGTTGCCTCGAATTACCCCAGTCCATTCAAATCGCCCCACCGCCAAACCCACTGGCGTTCCTCACACCTCGTTTCTTGCACACGGCCCCACACCCAATTCTAGTTCCTCCGTGCGACTCTCGGACTCTCAAAATAACGTTGACGAATCCTTCATGGTCCTTGGTCAGAGAGTGAGCCACGCAATTGTGTTCAGAGCACTTTGATGATCTTGGTCATTTCACGGACAGTCAGACCCTGGAGACGCCTTCAATAACTTTTGGAAGATAATGGAGGGCATGCTGGATAACTTATCTCAACCAGTTGCATTCACAACCGCACCACTTGGCATGGAGACCGATGCCCAAGGGAAAAGAGGTCTTCGTCGAGACGGTAGCTCAAGTAGTGACACCGATCGTGACGATTCTCTTAGCACAAAGCTTTCTAGAAAGCTAGGGTTGGATTCCATGTCGAGTGAGAAAATTCAAGCTGCTTCTGTGCGACGTAGGATTGATCTTCCCTCACAGAACAAGAAATTTTGTTTGAGGAAACGGAAGAAGAGGTCCTGGTTGACGGAGGTCCGTTTCAAGCTGTGTGGTCTTGGGAACGATTCTGAATCAGGCGGCAGGTGATGACCTATCGGAATCATTTTATTTGATTCCAACGGGACCAGAAACACCGCTCTCAACCCTCAAGAGAGAAAATACTTTTCTGAAGCGAGAAGTGGATGAAATGCAAAAACGATTAGCAGTCGCCGAGCGTGTTTTGCAATTACGCAAAGAACAAGATCAGCAGTTGCGTGATTCTATAGTATTAGCCCGGCAACAAGTGCGATTCCTTCTCTTTCTCAAACGTACTCATCATTTCCTTTCAATATAGGCTCAACGTGCGATGGGTGCATCACTTATGATACAGCGACCAGGCGGTCAATCGCCACAGGTGGATCTCTCAGGATTCAATATCAATGTGCCGGCTGTTCCTGCACCCGTGACGGCGCTCAATGCAGGTCGAGATCGAGAAGCGCAACACTTGCGTCGGATAAGAGAGTTGGAGGAAGAACTCCGAACGGTTCGTATGGACAATGACAAACAAGTGAGTGCTGATGTCTAGGCGGCCTTAGTCCGGTCTTGAAATGTCTTGCAGAAAATTATGATTGCTCGTTTCCGAGAGCGATGGGAAAAGTTGAAAGAGTCTGCCAAGCGCAAGAAAGACGCCAAGGCTGCGGAGGCTGCTAAAATGGGAGTAGGCGAACGCATTGAAGAAGAGCCTGAAGCTGAAGCCGAACATGATGATGTACATCACCGCCGGTAACCGATCTTATACTTGCTGTCGGTCCGATTAATGGTGCCTTTGTACTCCACCAACCTTTCGATGAGCTTGTAGTTGTAAGAAGACGAGGTAAGGATAAACATGAATCTGTATTTATAATGAAGGTTGGAGTGGCGAAACAAACAGACCGTAATCATGGATACGGAAAGACTGCACGAGGGCATAGAAGTCCTCTTTGATGGCAGTCAACCTGGCAGAGTTTTTTGGGATGCTGGCTGACACAATGACATCGACACCATAGTCTTTCACTCGGAACAGGGCCAGTAAGATATCCACTTCCACCGCACACGGTTGATTGAATTTTCGGACCTCTTGTTTTCCTTCCAAGACGACGGGAGGGTGTTTGCCATCGGCTTTTGGGACGCATGTACTTATGATGGTCGACATAGTAGCATCGTTATCTTCGGCAAGTGCGGTGAAGTGGTATCTTCCATACACGTAATGTCAGTGGGTGTGCTTGGGATTGGTTGAGATTGGCATCACTTTACTGCCTCTGTATCCTCGTCCTGGGGGACTCGCTGCAGCACCTCAACTGAAAGGAAGCTATCGGAATCGGTGTACACAAAGACTTCCTGTGAGTCTGGGACCTGTCGTATGTCTCTGTTCATTGTCTCTCGGGTCAGATGCGACAGAAGGAAGCATCCGAGCACATACGACACATCTATCACCCCAGGTGGAAGATCAGTCAAGTTCGATGTTCGTGACAAGTTTCTACACATCCACATCGTAAATACCGTTTCGTAAATCAGCAAGGGAATGAGAACATACGATAGCTGTATTACGCATGGTAGGTCCGCCGATATTTTACCGCCAAAGAGATCTCTGCGTTGCCTGGTTGACATCGGAATACAAGCCAAGAGCGCAACAGGAGTCAATCACAGCCGCCGCACGTGACGCGACGCGACAGTGTTGGCGCTTTGTCGTAGCGTATTAGCGATCGGCCGTAATCCGCAATATCAGTTCATTTCATTTCTAACTTCCCGCTACATACACGGTATGGTCGAGGTATGCGCGAAGGCGATGCCACTGAGGGTGGTGGCACCAGGGCCCAGTGATATGGCGATAAATTGAAGCTGCGGGGTAAAGTTCACGCCCAAGTTCATTGAAGGAGGATTTACTAGATCTCAGTGGCACATTCTGCTGCGGTATGGAGTCAAGCCGGGCTTACATTGGAAAATTGTGCGGGTGCGATCTCGGTCATCCGCTCAGCGATCACTGGACCCCTGACTTGGATTTCTAAACAGCTTGGACGGCGTTTTTGGAATTACATACATACACAGGTTCCCCGAAGATCGCACCGTTTCTTTGCGTCAGCCTCGGATCAAGGTGGACGATATGTCGGCGTGCGTCAGGCGGCACACTATTCATATCTCACCTTTCTTTGACTGATTTGAATAATTATCCGATGGAGCTGTTTCTGTATGTGCATGTTCTGCCACAGCATTCTGCTCTTTATCGATAGGCCGAAGTATCCACTTGTCGAGATAGGCCCGACGCCGACCTTGTCCGCCGCGGGGGAATGTTGTTCTGCCCCCGATTTCGAACTCTCCCTTGTGCTGGTAATACTATGCGTAATCAACCACATCGATAGGACGTCAGCCCTTTCGTCCATAGCACCATGGGATGAGTTCTGTCTATTCCCAGACACTCGTTCAGACTATGTGCATGATCATTCTCCGTAAGTATTTCTCAATCAGTATACCCATGCAGGGTTGTATTTCATGCTGCTGCGGAGAAGCTATCCTGCCTGTGAACAGGGCCAAAGCGTCAGGTGTTCCTTGCTCTGTTTAATTCTGTGCCATCCCTCTGGTATCTCAGTGATCTCATCCACGGAAAATCATTAAGGCATGGCCCGTCCGGACTCTTTGAGGCTCAAGTGGCACGATTCTCCGAGATCTAGCTGGGCCTCGTGGCCCGTCAATCCCCTGGTATGCGACTTCGCGTATTGAATAAAAGGGGTCGCCACGCATCTGCCAATTCGTACTCGAACTTACTCCCCACTCGATCCTGTTCCATGTCTCTGTCTCTGTATAGCTATGCTGAAAAGGGGACCATGGACCTCGCTGAGAAGCCAGTGGAAATCCATATCATTCCTGTCCACTCTTATGGACCGTTGTCGCCTTCAAAGGTCGCGAAACCTACTGCACTACAAAGGCCCAGGAACGTAAAGGTTTCCAGCTACGTTCGCGTCATTGTATGGTTCAATGCATACCGGTAAGTACATCTAATGGTGTATAACCGCACTCGTGCTTAACCGATGCTTCCCAGGCGATTTTTCATTTTAGTGTTAACTCTTAATTTTATCGGACTTGGTTTGGCCATAGCTGGTTCCTGGCCGTATGCCAAGAAATATCAAAGTGCATTCGTGCTGGGGAATCTGAACTTTGCTATACTTATGCGCAATGAAGTCTTTGGTCGCATCCTGTACTTGTGTGTCAACACATGCTTCGCTAAGGTTTGTCCCTTTGTGAGTCATGGATTGCTATATAACGCTGGGATTTCCTCGCAGTGGACCCCCCTTTGGTGGCGCCTTGCGTGCACTTCTACGCTCCAAGTACGTTAATGTGGTATATGTTACTGATCAGATCACTCACAATCAACGGATCAGCACCTAGGCGGAATCCATAGTTCATGTGCTATCTCTGGTCTAGCATGGTTTATGTACATGCTTGTCAACCAATACAAGCTAAGGTATCTCTATGAGGACTCGATCCTTGCCTTCGGTGTTATCACAATCGTCTTCTTATTTATCGCTCTAATTGCGGCGTTTCCTTGGATCCGTAACACTCACCACAAGTAGGGCCCCCTGATCGTTCGCACCGTGCGATCCCCTGTTAATTTTGACCGCAGCGTCTTTGAGAGAAACCACCGTTTTTTTGGGTGGTCCTCTCTTCTTGCAACCTGGGTCTATACCATCTTGAGTAATATCTACGATGTCGCCGACGGAAAATGGGACCACAGCTTTATCTATATCATCCGTCAGCAAGCCTTTTGGTATAACGTGTGCATGACTGTCTTGTAAGCATTGTTTCGCGGAATCGGCCACTCTAGTAACACTTATTCACAGGATCATCTTGCCTTGGATTTGTACAAGAAAAGTGCGAGTGGATATTGAACTGGTAGGTATCAATTGTTTGAATGTACTTTTCAAATATTGAATGCATCCTTGGCAGCCTTCCCCAAAGGTAGCGATACTTCGCTTTGAACGTGGAATGCAACAAGGTTTGCTCGCTCGAATCAGTCGCACGGCCATCATGGAATACCACGCTTTTGGCATCGTCTCGTATGTATTTTCCTTTCAACTAGCTCGGCACCATCTCCGATGTTCCATTCCCAGTGAAGGAACACATGCAAAATACCATTACTTGATATGTGGTGTCCAAGGTGGGCCACGTCCGATACCGACTGTTATTGTGATTTTGTGACTTTTTTTCTCTAGGAGACTTCACTAAGGGTCTAGTCAACGATCCCCCTAAAATGATCTGGACACGTGAACTCAAGGTAATTTCACTTAATAACATTGTTACAGGTTCTTATGGTAGTATTACTCAGTTTGCAGGTGTTTCCAATACCTCGACGCTGTATAAACGTGGCATCCGTATCTGCACGGGAACGGGGTTAGGAGCTGCTCTTTCGACTTGTCTTCAGTCACCCCATTGGTAAGTTTTCATTTGCAAGGGACCGATTGAAACTTCATTCCACCCAGGTACCTCATTTGGATCGGTACGCCGATCAAAACTAGCATCGAGTATTTATCTTGTTTTGACACGTCGGGATCGTCGTTTTCCAGGCTCTGACCAAGAGAAGACGTTTGGACCTACCATCAGTAATCTCATTCATAAGCATATTGGTCCAGAGCGGCTCCTTTTGTGGGACAGTAAAGCACGCGGAGGCCGTCCAGATACGATGAAGATCTTGAAAGAGGCTTATGATTACTGGAAAGCAGAGGGTAAATGCCCCGTTATTATCATCAACCCACATTTTAACCTTGACTTACAGTTGTTTTCATCACCTCGAACTATGCTGGAAATACCGAAATTATGCAGGGCTGCAAGGCTCTAGGTATTCCGGCTTTCGGGACGCTCTGGGATTTCGTAAGTCCATTCGCTTTCCGTGCCACCGTCATTGGTATTCAAAACCACTGCCAAGTGATAATCGTGTTAAGCACGGAACACCCACTCTCAGTAAGAATAATTGACGTTTTCTATGATACTTGCAGCCATTTAGCACTTAGTTATTTACTTACACCGCATCAGTACGCCATCTACCTATAGCTTATGAGCAGTCTCCCACATGGACCATTCTACACAATATACAGCAAAGGATTCACATCAGAATAATGCAGTCAACAAGAGAGATGACATATAGCACAGGTCAAACATTATAGAAGAATGGGGATCTTTTCGAAAGATATTCCCAGCCAGTAATAGACAGAGGTGAGGGTAGCATATGACTATCAAGACAAATATCAGTGAATCCACATATGAGATTTCAGATGAGATAGTAATCCAAAACCTCGCCCGGCCTTCCCATCCACTGCCATCGCCGGTGAGGATTAATTGTCGTGTTTGGCTCCAGGCGGATGCCACGTCGAGCAAGCTCGATAATGACACGAGCAATGTTGCGCGCATCCTAGGAATTACATTCGTCACCTATGAATGAAGCCAAGAAAATCAAGTACTGACATCCATTCCACAGTGTTGTCGGCCCTGGAATGGGCCTATGCCAAGCGTTCGAAGTTGCTGGGGTATGTTCAATGAACGGAGATGGTGACTAGTTGCCAGCTTGTATAGCGAAGTTGTAGACGGTGTCGCCCAGAGAGAACCTGTGACATACCTTCGTCCTGACTTGCTGAGCATCAATCATTGTCAACCATACGGGGATCACTCTACGGACGTCAAGAATGTCGCCCCTGAGCCATGGTGGCATAGGAATCTGACAAGGTATAGTGTTTTTGGTGGTTAGATCTCAAACCATTTCACCTCCCACTGCCCAGAAACTGACTTTTGATATGAAACATTGCTTTACGACAAAGTCCCTCACATCAAATGGACCGTCAGTACACCAACAAAATCTCTGTAGTGGTCTCCCGTTCTTGGGATCTATCAACCCGTGCTGAGCAAGAAACCTTGCAAAGAGCTTCAGGACCTGGGGAAACGTAGGTGCGTGATTGACTTGTCCCTGAGAAGAAGTCATGATTCACCAGATCGCAGATAGAAGGGGGGACGGACTTGAGTTATTCCTGTCAGGTCCGTACAGAATTGTGAGAGCTGGGGCCTCCATGTGGGTTTGACAAAGCTGCGAAACTCGTCTACAAGTTCCAGACGGCTTGCCATGCCCTTCGATGTTCTATCCTTCCAGCGCAAGAGGCACACTGGCCACTCCTGGAAATTTTTTGACATCGTCAAACGACGAGGGAGCGAATACCAATAGGACAAAGACGAACGATGATTTCATTTGGCCAGTCAAAGCCTACACCTGGTAAGCAGGTTGCCTCAACGTCGAGGACGAGGAATGCATCATATGGCTGCTTCACGCGAGCAGCCTCGATTTGGGCAGTCCAATGCGAAGCCTGCTTCGAGACTATGTGAGGGAGCGCAGTTGCAGGCTGTGGTCGATTGAGAACGGATCCCATCTGGGGCTGATAATGGTCAGAGTGTGACTGAGAGTTTACGGAGGAGGGAAGGGGTTCCTGTGGGGGAGAATGAGGAGGCTTTAAGGAGTCTGTTCCAAGCGCACTCGGTGAATTCTTTGCACGGCTCAAGCGCCAGATCAGCACAGCAAGGAAGAATGGAAATAGCAGTTGGGTCGGGGGCAGGGAAACGTTCTGAATGAACGAGATGGGATCAGACATGAAAGAGAAAGTCGACAAGGTGCCTTCGAGCATCGTCGTCGACGCTGACCAGCGCGTGTCCTGCTCATGTCCAGTCCTCAAGGCCTCACTGTTGGATGTCTTACAGGAGGACGGCAAATGCCGAATGTCAAAGCTGTTGGGCTGGAGGGCTTTTTTCTATTGCAAGCACGTCCACACATGAGCAGACACCGCGGCGATGACCTGGAAGACGATTACGTGCCAGATGAGCTCGTGGCATCCTCAGGCGAAGAGGATGTCGGTGCCAACAACGATATCCAGGGCCTACTGAGCGCAGATGAGGACCCAGACGAGGAGCATGAAGAGAAGAGACAAACTGCGACCTCGGCAAAGAGGAAACGCAGAGAAAAGGACAAGGAAAGAGAAGAAAAGGTGAGTGGATGCTACAATATTACGCTTTGCCAGACTTACTTTCCATGCAGAGGAGAAAACTCTCCGAAACCAAAGATGACGGCGAGCCTCCCTCAATAGCAATGCAATCTCCACAGCAACTTGCAGACTATATCTCGTCCACGCAAGCCAAAGCATTCCCAGAAAAGTCCGGACTAGAATTGCTTGACTTATCTATCCCAGGTGAGTCATCCGCATAGCACCGTCATCCCGTGGATTTTAATTCAACTGTCAGACAGAAACCTCAATTGTGGACACGAGTTCATGGACGGAATCGAGGCCATTGGACCGTCTGGTTGAGTTCATCACAAATGGTACAACTTCTGACCACCTTCTAGCCTGCCATAAAAACTATCCTCTAAGTTTCCTCTAGTCCTTCCGACCCTGCACAAGAGGCTATCACAGCGGTCAAAAGTCGCAGGCTCGCCAACATTGCTATTCATAGCCGGTGCGGCCTTGCGAGTGGCCGATATCACTCGGGTTCTCAAGGATAGGAGACTTCGTGGTGACAAGGGCGGGGAAGTGGCGAAGTTGTTTGCCAGGCACATAAAGTTGGAAGAACATGTTACCTATCTGAGACGGACAAAGATTGGCTCTGCAGTTGGCACTCCAGGGAGAGTGGGTAAATTACTTTGTGAAAAAGGTAAGCACATCTGGTAAAGTCAGAACTTGGCCTTAATAACGGTTCCCAGACGCGCTTTCTGTATCTCAGCTCACCCACATCATCCTCGACATCTCATACCGAGATGTAAAGAAGCGCAACCTGCTCGACATCCCGGAGACTCGCGATGAAGTATTCAGAATGGTTTTCGGAGCACCAAAGCTGCTACATGCCATTAGGGAGGGAAAAACCAAAGTCGTCTTGTTTTAGACCTACCACCAGCTGCCTTCTAATGCATTTCACACCAGAAGATGAAATAATTATATAGCGATACTATTAACACGCACAGGGAGCGTCAAAAGCCCTTGGGGTTGACTCTCAGCGTTAGCTGCAGGACTTGTCAACATCTCTCCCAAAATGAAAAGTTGAAAGCCCACTCTTGTCCACTTTGGCACCTTGTGGATGCCTTTGCGATAGCCTTGGGACGTGGGACTGAAAATTGAGTACTTATCCCGAGGATGCATTTCATGTTGCTTGGGCAGTTGAAGAGCGCGGTCCTGAACACGGTGTAGACCAGAGAAGTCAAGTAGCACCATAACCTACCAGAGCAGCACATTGCACGCCGCTCGAGCGAACAGCTTCAATAACCGCGTCGACTCGTTTTAGGCGGACGCGTGCGTTTGCCTTTCTCGTCGGCGACAGCTTCCAGGGCGTTTTCCTGAGAAAACTGAGTGTAATGCACGGAGACAATCTGAATGCACGAACCAGAGCAGACCACTAAGTGAGACAGACGTTGGAAACATAAGAGTCCACTTTCTCGAGGAACAACTCGTAAGAATTGTTTCAAGCTCCGACAAACGCAACTCGACTTGTCACGACGATGGCAGTAGAGACACAGCTTGCGGACGGACTCAACGCGAGCGCAGAGACACTAAATAATGGCACAAGGGAGCCTTCTATTCGATTTGCTAGTGGACTTATTCTGCCTCCACCGGAAATCAAGTGTGAATATGCATTCCTTTGAAAAGCGTTTCGAGTCGCTGACAATACCGTCTCCTGCAGCTGTTATTGACAGAACTGCCCTCTTCGTTGCGCGCTCTGCCAACCCCCCTCTGTTCGAAGACAAAATTCGCGAGAATCAACGTCAGGATCCCAAGTTCTCGTTCCTCAACCCTGCCGACCCTTATCATGCTTACTACAGGCATCGGATGGACAGGATAGATGCCGGTGAGGAACTGGAGGAGGGTCAACCGGAGAAAGAAAAGGTAGAATCCGGTGAGATTGTCACTAAACAAGTGGATGTCGGAGTCGAGCCTCCACAGCCCCAGTTCGTCCTCGACATACCAAACATCAGCCCCATTGACCTGTGAGTGCATTGTTGGTTCAACTGCGAAACTAAGCTCATGCGACTCAGGGACATCATGAAGTTGACCGCTCTCTTCACCGCTTTCCGTGGTCACGGTTTTCTGGCTGCGCTGTCTCAAAGAGAAGGCCGAAATTACCAGTTCGACTTCTTGCGCCCAAATCATTCCCTCTTTGGTTATTTTAATCGACTTGTCGAACAATATCAGAAAGTGTTGTACCCAAGTAAGGAGATGTTGGCACAGCTCAACGAACGTACCCAACAAGGTGCCCAATGGAAAATTCTAGAGCAGTCTAGGAAATATGCCAAGTGGGAACAGCTGAAACGGGAGAAAGATAAAAAGAGGCAAGATGATCAAGAGGCTGAAAAACGTAGGTATTATACTCAGCTTCATTGAGCTGTGATCTTAATGTCTTTCCAGGTGCATTCGCAGAAATTGATTGGCATGATTATGCTATTGTTCAGACTATTGAATTCACTGTAGCAGACGCAAATACGGAGCTTCCTCCTCCAATGAGTCTCCAGGAGGTTGAAAACATGACATTAGCACAGAAACGGATGGCCGCTATGATCATGGAGAATACTGCGGACGAAATAGAGGCACACCGTGCAAGGCAAGCTGCTGCAGAAGCTGAGGCAGCCGCTGCTGTGAGCTCGGCTGGTGGAGTTGCAGCTATAGGCACACGCGAAGAGGACGAAGATGCAGCCATGGAGGAAAGCGATGATGAAGATGATGAAATTCAACGCAAGAGACGAGAGGAGGCAGAGAGGCAGAGAGAGTTGGAGCGCGCCAAGGCCATACAAGCTAGTGCCAATGTTGCAGGCCCAATGAAAATTAAGACAGATTATGTCCCAAAGCGTGCGTCGTGTCTGGCTGCTGGTGAGAATGTGCTGACACTGTCCAGTTGGTTCCAAGAAGAACTCCGCACTCACCACCTGTGCGATCTGTGGTCAACAAATCCCGGTAGACGAGCTGGACGAGCACATGCGTATCGAGTTGCTGGATCCAAAGTGGAAATCTCAGCGGGATGCTTTGGAAGCTCGCAAGATCCAAGCTTCGGAGCTGTTACGCGGTGCAAATGTTGTCACTTCACTCAAAAACCTCGCAAGCACACGTGTCGATATCTTCGGTACGGAGGCAGATGAAGAACGTCGGAAGAGGGAGGAGGAAGAGGAACATGCGCGACGGAAAGAAAGGGAAAAAGTCGTTTGGGATGGTCATACTGCAACCAAAGTCAGCACTATGGACAAGTACTCGACAAATGTCAATTTCGACGAACAAATCGCCGCTATCCACCGTGCGAAGGGTCTTGGCCCACAGGAACCCAACGCTATCGGCCCTGGTATCGGACCCGCCGCTGCTCCACCGCCGATCACGTCCCTTCCCCCAGCACCTGCATCGTTACCTGCACCCCCTACACAAACGGCGAATCCAGCATTCTCTGCCGCTACTGTTTCATCTGGCCCTCAGCCGGCATCGGCGTTCCAGCCACCACCAGTTATGCTTCCTCCACTTCATTACCAGGGTCTCGACGCTGCACAACCATTCGGGTTCCAGCCCCCTCCAGCTGGCATGCATCCTGCACGCATGCCAGGTGCACCGCCACAAGCAGGCATGGTGCGGAGTGCTGACCAAGTTGAAGGGCTCGAAGAGCAACCCCAGATCAAGAGGCAAAAGATCGCAAGGCTCCCTGGAGGGGGGCTCTACCCTGAGGCGGACTGGATCAACATGCATCCTTACACAATATCGCTTAGTATTCAACTTCCCAACGACCCTTCAAAGCCGGAGTGGAAGCTGGATGGACACGTGGTGACGGTTTCGGACCTTCCACTGACCCTTCTTGTGTCTACTCTCCGTGACCGCTTCCTCCAGACGACGGGGAGCACACTACCTGCGTCTAAGATTCGTCTGTCGCACATGGGCAAAATGTTGACCAACTCCAACACACTTGCATTTTACAACATGGAGGACGAAGATCCGATAATACTGAGTGTTAGTGCGGGGAAGAAGAAGTGATTACAACTGTGGGCTGCCGTCATGTATCGTGCCATAAGTACATATTCATTCATATGGGTGCGTGTCTGACGAGGGACATAAGTTAGGCGTGGACGTAAAAGAGCAAAAGATGATAAAGATACATGCTTGATCTACAGTCTAGATCGCGACTCATGGGCATGAATGATACAAATATAGCGTTGATGGGGAATGCAAGAGAAAGTTATGAATAAGACCCAAGGAATACCCCACGATGGACCGAAGTCTGACCCGAAAACCCGAAGAAACAGAAACCCCATTTTTTCCACCATAAACCCGGAGAAATATGCGTTACGGCCGTAACTCTCGTGTCTGAAACGCCCTTTCATTGTCGATAGTGCGACGTGAGCCGTAGATGGGACGTAGTTAATTGATTAGTGGTACAGCGCCTGGCCGTAACGTGTGCGATGGACCACAAGTGGTATGTGCGTGGCTGTCATGTACACATCAGGAGGCGACGATCGTGGGCGCAAAATAGGCGACAGAGGGGCAAGGACATGGCTGTGGAAGACAGCAGACGTGCATGAAGACGGGACTGAGTCTGATTGCTCGCTCCTGTTGTCGCCGTCCACGGGGACCATGTCCCCGAGCCATTCATCCTCGCCCCGAGACGGCCAGCGACGAATGGAAGATTTTCTCCGAAAGACGCTGTTCTCGGAGGAGAGATATGGCGAGTTGAGGAGCGTAGGGGGTATAGGGACATCGCCACAGTGCTTGCTGTGTGAATGCAGAGAGCCAAGGGAATAAGAGAGAGATCGCCTGGACCGTGGACGCACTGGAGCTGAGTGGTTCTGCATGCCGGGTGTGGGGGACAAGGAGTGCAAGTCGTTTTCGTCCTGTTGGAGAGGAGGAAGAGAGGATGTCTGATCTGGAGAGGGGCCAAAATGTCTTATATGCAATTTGCGATTGTTTCGTGACAAATCCGGTTAGTGCCTTTTTGCTGACATAATGCGGGCTGGACGCGGTCGAGCCGAACAGAAATATCCAATTGCTACACTGAAACGTATCCTACGAATAATAATTATCACATACCGGAACGCATTTTACACAGACACACGCCCCCCACACGCTCACAGCACTCGCCGGTACAGAAGCCCCACAACAAGCACCAGCAGCACACAGATGGCAGTGTCCAGTAGCAATGGTGGTCGTAATGTACTACCGTGGGCGCGGTTTACGCTTACATGGCTAGACTCATCCGATGCGCGCTCCTGATCATGATGTACTGGAGGTTCTGGTGGCGACGTTTCAGGACTACTTGGCTGATCGGGGCTTGTCAGAGAGCGTTCAAGCACCGTGGGTATTTCCTTCTGTGTAGTAGCTTGCGTGTCGGAAGGTGATTCCGAGGGCGCCTGGTCCTTGACAGGGAGACCTGGTAGGCATTCCAAGTTGCTTATCTGGCATCTGGGGCACACCCACTCCCGTGATCTATCCCCCACATCGTTCGTTTGAGGGGATGATCAACGCGGCCAAGACAGGACTACTCACTGTTGAGCCAGACGCTTCCGCTCCGAGACGGAGTATTCGACAGAACCCACGCCATTGGCAGCCTGTCCCTTGAGAGGAAAAAACCCCTGGAGGCCCAGGATGGCTTTCAGGGCAATCAGCTGTTATTTTCGTCTCTGTGGGTACCAAACTCTTACCGGTCCTTACTCCCCAAGCAGGCTGCCATTCCTCTTCGTGATCTGGCGAATCAATTAGTCTAGACCATCCACACCCGTCAGCAACGTATCGGCACCTACAGTTGGTGAAACTGATACAGATCTAAAACAAGTGGTCTCGCCAATGTGAATAACTACGTG
Source organism: Scleroderma bovista (assembly GCA_037178675.1). Taxonomy (NCBI): domain Eukaryota; kingdom Fungi; phylum Basidiomycota; class Agaricomycetes; order Boletales; family Sclerodermataceae; genus Scleroderma; species Scleroderma bovista. The sequence goes on from JAYMGJ010000431.1 coordinate 232,307, forward strand.
TTTGGCAGACCATCATACCTTCGTATTAAGCTCAAATCGGCCGTTTGGAGTAAGCATCATGAGTGATGGTGGTCTGAATGGGTATTCTGCAGGGAGAATAATCCGGAAATGGTATAATCCACCTTCAAACTCCGTCCCGGGAGGCCCTCTGAGGGTGCAATGCCACTCCTGCAATCCATCATAAGACATAATGATGTGCTATGCATCGGGACACCTACAAAAATGTCGTCCTGTTTTGGGGTAGTGTGTGATGACTGGAAACGCGCGGACAGGGATAATGGACATACCTCGAGAGGTGCAGCGTGATAGTCAGGACATGGGTCGTTGGCCAGCTCTCTGGCTTCCTGCATTATTCGCTTAACAGCTCCACGAACGGACCAGACTGTCAGTACATATCAGGGGAACGACAGGAAGGTTCGCGGCATACCGGTGTTGTTCCTGTTTAACGCAGTCGCCGCCGACATGGTCCCAGGAAGTGTATCAGGCAGTAGATATATCTGTAAGTATGTCCGTTGGGTAGACGCGATGTTATGTGGGGTCGACGACGTGGAGGAACGGGGCTCGGGGGTTGCCGGGCCACGTGAGCAGACGATGATTATGTCTTTGCCCAGCAAGTTTTCGGTCATCGACGTGCACGATGGTCCACATCGCCAAAGTCAAGGTACGGCCTCGAAAAGGTGGGTCAAACTAGACATGTCGAGGTGCCTCGGACACTGAGAGTGGCACCCATTTACAGTCACCACTCCTGTTCCATGTCGGCGCGAGCTCGTCGCAATGCTCGGATGTTGGGCTGCCACCGGCGATATCCTTTCGACAGACCCAAACAGGTGTCAAATGGCGGCCGAGACGCTATTCCAGTGTATGCGGACAGCGGTGGGTGTATCTGGTGTCGTCACTCCGAAGGTCACTCATGGTCTCCATTCGTCATCATCACCAGCCTGTGACCGGTAAACCTCACAAACCGGCCATCAACTACCACCTCAGTAAGCTGAGCAGACCAACAAAGTAGTGTCTATATTATCGGTTCCCTTAATTCCGTCCAACGCCGTGATGGCATGAGAACGCATGGCTGCACCGATGTAGGGAATGACCGTGACCACGCATCAACCCCCTCCATCCCAATTGCACATGTCGATGTCCATGCGAGTCGGAGAACATTGTGTCGAGCTTAGTGTATGTGATAGACTCAACGCAACAATCCTGTGCGCATAATTTGCCGTGTTAGATAGACATTATTTGTTCTCGGGGGGAGCAATAAACGCGACCATGGCATGGAGGTCCCAAGGTATGTATAGTATTTGTTGATCAGCCAGCTGGCGCCCACCGTAAGGGGAAGGTGTTGGATAGGTGCGTTGTACATGCGGCGTATGCCAGTCCACTACAAAGCACAGGCTGCTGTCTGGTCTCAAGTCGTTTCCCTTCCGGAGCACTTTCCATGCTCGACCTCGACAAGGTCGCCATTTTTTGGGACTACGGTTAGTATCAATACCGTTGTTTTCATCCCAGTCTCGGAATTATTAATGCCAACTGGCCGGCGCTACTCTCAGAGAACTGTTGTCCCCCCGCTACGCAGGGACTCGGTTATGACATAGCCAATAACATCGGGCGCATGGCGCGCGTATTCGGATGCGTAACGACATTCAAGGCATACCTAGACATATCTGCGCAACCCCCCAAGTCTATTACCCTCCGTTCCGAACTACAACTATCGGGCGTCTCCATAGTCGACTGTCCTCACAATGGCAAGAAGGAGGTTGTGGACAAGATGGTCATGGGTACGTCCTTGCACATATTCCAGTACTCATTTCATGTGTTTCTGACTTTGCATCAAAAGTTGACATGCTTGCTTTTGCTCTGGACAACTCCCCACCCGCCACCGTATTCCTTATAACTGGCGATCGAGATTATGCTTATGCAATGTCCACACTTCGTCTCCGCGATTACAAGGTTATTTTAATCACTCCTAATACCACGGCTTGTCTAGAGGCACAAGCATCGGCCGTGGTCGACTGGAGTGTTGTACTCACGAGATCGAGAGTCGAATCAAACTCTTTATCCAACGTCCGCCGACCTTACAATGATCTGGATGCCAAATTACTTACCAATCTGTCCCGAGAAATTAGCCAGTTAGGCGAAGACGACCTGACTGTATGTTCGAGCTCACCGCCTTCTGAAGGCTCCTCAAAGTCACGACGAATCGATGCGGAAGACTTACTTCGGGCATCCTTTGCAAAAGATGGCAGTATTGACAAGACAAACAATGCATGCGAGTACAAACACAATCAGGGACCTCCAGAAGTTCCTCTCAAGTCTTGTAACATTAGCGACGACCCCTCACCCTCCATTATATCAGCGTCGAAAGGACTTGACTCTCATCGCTCATCAGTATCCATGCCAGCTCCTTGTCGCGCACGCAGTGCTACTGTACACTCAGTAACAATCCCGAAGTCGGATAAAGCCCCTGTACAAAGGCTTGCTGGAAGCCTTCCGGCGCCGTCTGACGTTTCATTTCGCGTTCCAGACGGTGTAGGCACCAGTATTTTACCCGACTCTGCATCCGCAGACCGACAAATACCTGATATCGAAAATGATGGCTTATCTGATTGTGATGAGCCACCGTCATCAATTTTGATTGGCTCACCTGCGAAGCCAGCACCAACCAATAGCTTTATCCACTCCCCACCGCCTCTACTCAATCCAAGGTTGAATTTGATATCAACAGTTCCTACCCCTTCTTCGAATACCAGAACGATATCAGGAGGCATTCCAGTCTCTTTTGGTGATCCCCGTCAGAAGGCCTTTGCAGCTGTGAAGCCTGCGGCGACGCCTAAAGTAGACCGAAAAGTTACCCCTGTGCCCCAGTTAAACCCTTTTTCCAATGATTTCATACCAAACACGGATGCAGATCTCATGGAAGCCCTTGGTCTCTCCGACGATGACCACGAGTCGACCAACGTTTGCTCGACCGGTGGAGCCTCACTCCCTTCCCGATCTGATATGGACACGGCTCTATGCGACAATGGTCTGCCGAAACCTGTGAATGGTGACAACAGTGCTACTACGGAGTCTGCGGCCAATGCAATGAACTCCCTGAACTTTGTCCTTCCAACGAAGTTTCCGTTGGTAGACGAACAAAGCTCTCCTGCGGTCTCATCGGATGGAGTTCAACTTGACCCTGAAGGGCCTAGCTATGATGGAGCTTCTACTTGCACCGATCAGATGTCTGATCTGAGCTCTGGATCTCCGGCTCTAGCAGTAAATGCGACCCGGTCACCGTCCCAACCAACCGGGGACATTCATGCAGGTGCACACGAAGCTGCACGGCAACAGATTCGCGCCAAGTTCTGGCCGCTAATCCAACGATTACTCGCAGATCGAAGCACTGGGATTTTACGCTCGAGTCGCTCCGAAGTTGCCGTGGCAGTTCTGGAGCTTGATAAGAACGCATACAAACGTGCCGGAGTGACAAAATTCAAATCATATTCGCAGATGGCACAGACTGCGGGCGTAGTAATGCTTGGGGGGACATCGGCACACCCTTGGATGACATTGCATCCAGACTGGTTGGACGAGGCTAACGAATTTGGTCCTTCCTCCCGCGTGACGGAGGATAATCTTTCCGTGGCGGATGGAAAGCAGACCACTTTCGCGGGAAACGTTGGTGCGGGCTGTTTCCAACCCTTGATCGACATTTTAATACAATTCCGTCAGTCCGATATACAGAAAGCTCTACGGTCGCAGGTCGGCCAGATGCTGAACCTGAAGGTATACCAGGATGCAGGGGTCACGGGCTTCAAGGAGTACGTTATTCGTGCTGCTGAAGTTCGTATTGTTGAGTTTGGAGGGGATGGTGGTCACGCCTGGATATCCTTACATCCTGACATCAGGATATAGGGTAAATGTTGTGCATTACCACCAATATCAGGTGTATAATGAGCGGTATTTGTAGCCTATCTAGCATCGGTTGACCTCTATTATGTATCCATGTACCATTAATTAACGACGATCAAACTGTTCCGCTCCAAGGTAGTAAAGACACGTTCAATATCATCGTCCTCCTCCAAGTCTTCAATAAGGTCTTCCACTCGGGCCCTCACTTCATCGGAAGCGTCTTGACTTTCGAAAGGGGCCCAATTCACTTCGTTCGTCAGAATTTCGCATAACGGTGAACTGCGGGAATAGTCTTCCATAATTTTCGTCACCTTAGACAAATCAGTTGTTTGGCATACAAGCTGCAGAGTGGAAGCTTGTTACATGTGCACGAAAGACAAACATAAATGCTTACCTCGACACCAGTCTGGTTTGTACTCTCGTCGCTCCACTCTGCAAAGTCTATCGAGCACTCATCTATGAGCCGATCCAAGAGGTTCTCCCTGTCTTGTCCAATTTGTACTTTGACGTATCCCCTGTGCTGGAACATGAACTTGACAGGTGCCGGACGAGCCCTTAAGATGCAGTGTCAGCTTGGGCTGGCTTTCCTACTGAAAAAACCATACCCATGACGATTCAAAATCTCTCGTACGTTATGCACCGTACGGTTGATGTTATCTGACCGACACTCTCTTTTCATTTGCTAAGCCGCTTGCTGTAATGTACTAGACAAAGTGTCACTCACATAATGAGCCCAGTGGTATTATTCATCACCGCTTCGAAAGTCAGCACTTGTCCATGACCTTTCGTACGCTCTGCCTAACCGTATCGACGTTCTCAGTTCCACCCAAATGGACAAATAAACCACGCACCCTAGCAAGAGCGCTCTCTATATTCTCTTTTGGGACCCCTGCGTCCTTGGCTCGTCGGATAGCTATTGCCAGTAAAGAATTTTCCTCTGGGTTCAAGGAATTGCCAACTAAATGTATAGAACATTCAACTCCAAGAGCCGGGCGGGAGCATATGTTTCGTCAGACCACATACTCTTTGCAGCGGTTATAATTTCCTATCAGTCGTGACCTTGTTAAGCAATGCCATTTCAGACGGATGCATGGTGATGGCCACAAAACGTACACGACCAGCCTTTCCATATAACTTGGACTTCTTCGCATCTTCGACCCCTTTGCGTTGCTTGATCTTCGACCACTGACGGCTGTTCTAGGTGGAAAGCTCAAAGTTCTGGAAGGAAAAGCTGATACCTTATTATGACCAGCAAAGCACACTGGTGCCCAAGTTAGTGTTCGTATGGTTGGTAGAACATGGTGTCTTCTTGGTATAAACGCCTGTAGCATGACACTACAAGGCAATTCTGAGTGTGGTGTAATTTTTTGCGCCAAGTTCAACCCAGAAAATATTTGACAAAGCAGCATTATGTAAACAATCCCGGAGAAGCCGCCAAGTGAACTCCGAGGTTGAGCCTGCCTCATCCTGCTTGCTGATCTGATCAGAGCACACTCCCGCTACGTACTTACTAGGTCTCCGAGCGCAAGATATTTCAGAGGAAGAATGGAACTTTCCAGGCACGGACACGATGCTGACACCCATCAGTCTTTGTACCATCAAGCTTTCAAGCACTTAAGCTTTCAAAATTTCAAGCTACATATAACTTCAAGTGGTGAGTTGAGAAAGGTTACCATTATATCGGGAAAGATTGACATCGCCTAGATTTTGCTATCTGAGGCCCTGAAGTGGTATAAACAAGTTCGTACAAGATAAAACTATAGTGCTGAATCCGAGCATCATGAAACCATAGATCTGGATGGTACAGGGGTATATGGTCTGGTTCATTACTCTGCGCCTTTCAGAATTGTATTTTGACGTGATATTGGTTTACCTGGTGCAGACGCTGCGCGTACCGCACTTTCCAGATCTAAGTGGAAGAAAGGCGTCTCCAACGGGAGTATTGGAGCGCTTTCCGCTTGAGACTGTCCCATAGTCACCGGAAGCTCAGCAATCTCTTGCGCCTCAGCGTCACTCCGTGAGATCTCTTCATTCCATTCCGCCTTGCGGCCACCGCGATAAGGTACCACTGGAGCAATCTCCTGCGTAACATTAGATTCCAGCACTCCTGTGCCGAAGCCACCGGCAATCAAAGCTCGACGAATCCAAGGGGAAAGAATGGGTGCAAAGTGGAACTAAACGAGGAATCAGGCACCGCTGGTAACGACATTGAGTGAGATACACAAACCTCGACTGAATGATTGGCCCATCTCTGCACCTCGTTCCTGGTGTCGATCAGCGTCTGAACTGCGGTAGTATCGATTTGGGAGCTATGTGGCAGTGTGAGAATCAGTGTCTGATCTCTCATGCGATAGTATGGTGCAGCTTACATTGCAGAGAAGTCCAGGACGATAGCATTGAGTTCCGGCTTGGCGTCATTTGCAGCTTGGGCAGCTACTGCGTCATTATTAGGCGGTCCGGGGTCGTTCCAAGGACGATCGCCCGGTCTAATTTTGCTAACGTCTACCCCTCTGCGCATGTGCTTTTTCACATGGTCAACAATTACATCGTTGACGATTGAGCAGTTTGGATACAGGTAGCTCTCCTCGAGACGGTAAACGATGACGCCAGGTGGAGGAGGTTCAACTTTAACATCAGAGTTCGTAACTCCGTCTGGTCGTAGGGGGAGAAATACTTCTCGGGTCGTGTTCCTATTCTGTGGGTCCGACAGAGTAACCTTGCCAAGGAAATATCCACGGGGATGCGCAATACGGACAAGAAGTAGCGCGAGGGATGAGCAAATCGAGACATATATGCCGTTCTCGATCGTGGAGAAAACGGTAACGAGGACTGCGGCCCACCAGATAAAGAATTCCAGCGGTGAGATTCGCCAGAACGAGTACACCTGCGAAGGGGATGCAATGAGGTCTGCTACTGCATGAATTATGACCGCGGAAAGACCAGCTGATGGGATCCAGAAGAATGCAGGGGTAAGGCCATAAAGTGCAACAATGACCACAACAGCTGTGACAACGCCAGCTAAGGGGGTGCGGACACCGGACTTCGACTTCAAGGCGGAACGGGAAAATGAGCCCGTTGCGGGGTAAGCGTGGAAAACAGTTCCAATTGTGTTCGTTACTCCGATTGCAATCAGCTCTTGATTAGGGTTGATCTTGTAGCCGTTGAGACGACCGAAAGCTGCCGTCCGAGTCAATCCTAGTGAACAATCATCGATCGGACACCACTCACACTTAGAGATTGCGATATGTTCCAGAAGAAGGATGATAGTTGCAACTGGCAATTCGGGGGCAAGCGCCTTCACAAGTTGTGAATCGATGATGGGGGGACCAACATGCTGGAGTCCACGGGGAACGGTCTGGAGGATCTTGATAGGATATTTCCCGGATTTACTTTTATGGTCACGACAGTACAACCAAGCTGCAATAGTTAAAACAATGATTACGAAGGCGTTCCTAGAGACGGAGACAAAGAACAGTAGACGGCCTACAAACGGGATCTGAGCGTTTTCGCAGAATGACCAAAGACAATACATACTTCTTCTAGGAAAGCGTTTCGAAAGCCGATCGCAGGCTATGCGAATGATGTAGAGTCCAACAAGCCCAGAAAGTCCCCACGCAGCGTCAAGAGTGGTCCTTGGCAGACCTTTAAGGGTGTTGATGATGACGTGGAATGTCGCAGCCCTCGTGCTATGACACTCGATCTGAATTTGTTCTGCACTCATAAACTTGGCCCTTACTTGAACCCCGTAATACCCATCAATCCAGGTATCTGTCCGGTGACGATGTTGATAGCCGAACCTGTCATGAAACCACTGACTGCGGGCGCTGGAATGAATTCCACGATCCATCCTAGTCTCAATAAGCCGATACCCAGGACGGCAAATCCACAGACGAATGCTACGGTTGTGGCGATCTGAGGACCACTCCACTCGCCAGGGTGTTTTGCATTCACGGAGGAGATGATCTGCGCAACAGTCAAGGACATGACTGCTACAGGACCAATAGAGACATCTTTGGACGTTGCAAAGAACTGGGGAGATCTTAGTCGACGGCCGTGAGATCTGTTCAAAGGCTTACGCAATAAATGAGTACGCCGACAAAAGAAGAGTATAGGCCATATTGGGGGGGAAGAGTGGCGATCTATTGAGCATAAGATAGCGTTTCATCATCAAACCTGATGAACTGCTTACCTGGGCGTAGGACATGCTCTGGGGCACAACCACCATGCCAACGGTGAGACCAGCGATGAGATCTCCTGGTAACCAACCCACGTCTGAAACTGGTGAAATGGCGAGCAAGGGAAGCAGTGAGTCAGCACTGACTATAGCGGGTGATCCATCCGAGGATTGGGAAGAGACCCAAGATATATTTGGTGACCTAGATGGTCTTTAGGAAAACATGAAGAAGAAGCAACGGAAGGGACATTTACCGCATGTATAGGGCTCTTCGGGATCGAACCTCTGATGTAATCCGCGGAAGAAATGACAGGAGCTCCGTTCTCGCTGCGGAGTAATTTTTCGCGGAGACGCTGTGTGGTGGAACTCATGGTCTATGGGGAGCGGTTGTCAGGGGCCCCGGGATTGTTCTCTGTGCACGAGAATAAACCCAGGCAGACAGAAATAATCTACGGTAACTTGTGATCTTATAAGAGACACGGTCTCGCCAGCGATGTGTGGAATGTCGATTGAGCACGTCATTCCCCTCTCCATTGACGAGTCTTATAGCTGCCCTAACTCGCTGACTTTGGAAATACGCACGGGGATCAAAGGCACCTGGTTACTATCCCTTCATAATCCATATCCAGTCAACTCTCTCTTCAGGCATACTACCAGGTATAACCCATGGTAGTCCCTCAAATGCCATACATTTTTCTATTTCCAAAGTTGGTTTGCAGGGCTACGAGTCTGTCCGGCCATAAACCGAGGGGTGAGGGAGTCGACTGTATGCTCCCAACTTGGTTCGCAGCCACAACACCTGATTCTACTCTTTTTGGGGAACGCACACTTAGGGGCTGAACATGCCCTAATAGGGACCTATCTATTATATAATTTGTCTTCGATGGTGCCTGTTGCATAGTTGGACACCACCAGGCCCATCAACAAGCGTATTAGCTGAGCACAGGGGTCTCCGTTTGGTTTAGCTTTGCCGTAAACCTCGTCCTCGTAAGTATTCAAAAACCCAGCAAGCGCGTATTGCAGATTGGGCGGCCAATGGACATCAGATAACGCGCATCGAACACTTTTAAAGTTCTGTTGACCGGAGCTTCTTGAGAGTAGTGGATACAATCGTAACTTTAATCAAGGATGTGTTGTGTCACATTGAAAGTGGTCTAGGTGGTACTGGCTTTATGGTATTGCGACTTGGAAGTTTTCGAAATGTCGTCAGATCCTGCGGATGGAGCAGAACGGACTAGAAACTATCAGGCTGAACATGGTGTTTAGATCCGTTCAAGGTGGAAAGAGACGCCCATCCCAGGACCTTGGCACGTTCAGGGAGTGATGTAAGGCTGCCGCATCTGCATTCTAAGTTGTCAATATGTATCACGTTCGTTAGACGAGCCAATCAACCCACCAACAGGTACGAACAAGCCAAGGTTCCGTACCCGTCCGACGCTCTGTCGTAGGACTCCTCCTGCAGAGTTCGATGTTCCTGTGCCACGCGACTAGATGTGCATAACGCGCCAAGAAATTGCGACATAACTGTCGTGGTATTGCGATAGCATTCCTGTCAGCTGCTGGCATACTGTGGGGGACATCCAACCACATTCCGTTGAACTATGCAAGGACATGTGGCAGTGACCTTCCTGAATAGGAAGGCCTTACGGTTTTTGAAGCCAGCCAGGCTTGTTCAACGCGAGGCGGTCAGAGCGCAGAGCGCCCGCAATACCCTCCTTGACCCGCCATTGCCCTCTCACGACCCTGTTACCCCGCCTTCCTTTTTTTGCTGACGATTAATGACTTCTCTCTTCAAAGCTGTCCCCCTTGTGGCTCCGGGTCACACTCGCCCTGTGACTCATCTCTCGTTTTCTCCGATCCTAAATGATGGCACATACTTGTTGGTATCCGGCTGCAAAGATGGAAATCCTATGCTTAGAAACTGGATGGGTGATTGGATCGGAACCTTCCTTGGTCATAAAGGCGCCGTATGGAGTACCAAACTGTCCATCGACTCCTGCATAGCTGTGTCAGGAAGCGCTGATTTCACCGCGTGAGTAGCAGAAAAACCCTGCGGTTCCATGCCGTGCTGACCATCGTTGTCAAATAGCAAAGTTTGGGATGCGTATTCCGGAAAAGCCCTTCACTCTTTCCCCCATAACCACATTGTTCGAACCGTGGCAATATCTCCTGACTCAAATCAAATCGTCACAGGTGGGCAGGAGAAGAAAGTGCGCATTTTCGACCTCCAAAAACCAGATGCCCAACCCGCTTTACTCTCTGATGCTGGTTCTACCTCGCATGATGGAACGGTGAAGAGTGTCGTCTGGTTTGACGATAACATGGTCGCAACGGCCAGCGAGGATGGTACAATCAAGTATGCTTTTGAACCACCTACGAATGAGCTGTATCTCAGTGACCAGTTTCCAGGTGGTGGGATGTACGCAACAGACAGCTGGTCAACTCGTCAGCTTTCTCCAGTCCCATCACGTCGATGGAATATTCTTCGAAAACTGGTCGGCTCGTCGTCACCTATGGGAAGACTGTGGCATTTATTCCCGCTACACCTAATTTTACATCGGCCCACAGCTTGAATTTGACTTTGCCATACCAGCCCTCTTCAGCTTCTGTGCATCCCATTCTACAGGATCGGTTTGTGACAGGGAGCCTCGAGGACCAATGGGTCAGGATACATGGTATGGACGGAGAAGAGAGGGAGATCCTCAAGGGACATCACGGTCCCGTACATTGTGTGGAATATAGCCCGGATGGCGAGATGTATGCAAGTGGTAGTGGTACGTCCCGAGTATCCTCTTCGCAACCGACCGTGTTCTAACGTTTTTTTTTTTTTTGGTTTCAGAGGATGGTAGGTTGCAGGCAAGCATGATCAAGGATTTCGTTGACGCACTCTTGATAGGTACCATACGTCTATGGCAAACCACACCTGGAAAGTCGTATGGTCTGTGGCAGGGAGTGTCGTAATTAGATGGCTGCTGATGTGGGGATTAGTATCAGTCACTGTAATGACATGTCAATGGTATTTTACGCTCCATGTGCAACTCTATAGTATGTACTTGGGATAAGCCATTCCTAGCGTGTTGCGTCACAGCTGTGCTGTTACCGTAAACGAGGCATGCACCCGGTGCAGACGCCCTGCTTGCTTCAGTTCTCGACGATGATGACTTCGCAAGAACGGTCCCTTCCTTCCCCACAATCGCCGTCCCCGACCATCACACACCATCCTTCACCGCCCCTGCTTCCGACGATCTTACCACCACAGATAGCCCACTCAGCTGTGGCAGGTGCCCATTACTCGGGCACCAACTCATCGCTTCGTCATAGACGCACGTCTAGTGGTGATCAACCTGCACGGGCAATACAGTCCTTGGAAGATGTGCACGCAAGCAGGCAGCGGATCATGAACGACATCATGGAGCTTTATTGTTGCCGGCCAAGCCTCGAGATCTTCGAGAGAACATGGCGGCGTGATAGTGTTTTCGAGGTGTGCATCGTTGTAATGGGTAGCGTACTAAGAGCCTTTACGAAGTTGTTGTAATAGGACCCTTGGGTGAAATGTGAGGGTTACGACGAATATGCTCCCCAGGTACCGTACGCATGCATTTCCCCCAAACTCATCACTCATGATACTGCCTCGATGAAGTGGTTCGCTATGGTGACTATCTACTTGTAAATCGGGGGAGCATGACCAGTAACGACGCCCCTATGATAGCCCAAACTATTTTCAAACTCGAGAACATTGTCTAGTCGGCTTATGTTGTCGACGCAGTCACCCAATCGCTTGATCTATTCCCAGACCCAGGAATATACCCTACGTTTCATTGGAAAGAAGAAGGTATATAGGCTTTGACCTCGCAGCCCCTGACGACTCGGTTGACGCGACTTGAACAGAAGGTCGATTCCATCGTGGTAATTGACTTGGACGAAAACGACAAGATCATACGGTTGGAAGACAAGTGGGATGGCGAGGATCCACCGACGTATTATGGAGCGCTTCTTCTGCGTCGGGCAAATGCACGGATTGCATCATGGTTGATCAAAGTGCCGAAGTGGCAGGCATAGCTGAATTATCGATATTCGAAGAAACTAGTTGGGTCATTATGTAGGATTTTTTGCGTTTTATATGTACACGCACTTTGTCGCCTTGGAGGGGCAAGTGTTGTTCTCACCGCTACTTATCGATATTGAGCCTGGAGTTTCTATGTCAGATACTGGAAATTGCCATCGAATAACGCGTAACCTACACCGCGATCGAAAACACGATCTAGTAACTGTATGTCGTCGTTGGTGTCGTTGTTGACATGAGGATGTATCCGTCGATGTAATGGTCGAACGCTTCATATACTCCTGCACCTATAGTGCCTTTGAGCCCGTCTGAACTTCGGCATACAAAAGGCCAGAATCGGACGTGTTGCGGTTCTCGACGATGCTGGCCTCGCAAGAACAGCTCTCGCCCACCCCACGATCACGATCACCCACGATCCTTGTCGCCCCTCCTTCAGATCTTGCCACTACAGATAGCGCATTCAGCTATGGCAAGCGGTCATTACTTCATCGCTTCTTCATAGACACACCTCCAGTGAAATCTGCAGAAGCAATATAGTCCTTGGAAGTTGTGCGCACGAGCAGGAAGAGGACCATGGCGGCACGATATATGCATTGTTGTGATGAGCAATGTAAAGTTGTTGTAATAGCGCCCTTGGGGTGAAAGGTTACGACTAGTCACTACACGAGGGTCAGATTATAACCCAGTTTAGGGACTCCGCTATCAGTCAAATCGATATAAAGGCTAGGTGATCAATCTACTCCCTGGATACGATATCTACCCTACAATGGCGTCTGAAGTCCGTCAGTAAGTACAGGGAACATAGATTCACGAATCTACGGCGCTGATACCCGCTTCTCTAGGAGGGCGAAGGCACAATCTGCATCGGCACTTGGTCCTCTGGGTATCGAAGCTGCCTTGGAAGCGAAGGCCAATCCCGCGTTCCAGCCACGGCCAAAGATTTTTGACGAGTTTGCCCTGACTGATCGCGTCGGACTGGTTTCAGGCGGTAACAGGGGCATCGGGCTGGAATTGGCGATTGTACTTTGCGAGGCAGGGGCGCGAGCGGTGTACTGCTTTGACCTATCCGAGGAACCCTCGGAAGATTTCGTTGCATCTCGAGAGTATGTGAGCAAGCTGGGGAACAACGCACGGCTGGAGTATATCTCAGCCGATGTGCGTAACCAAGGGCTGCTGTGGAAGAAAGCGGAGGAGATCGGAGACAAGGAGCAGAGAATGGATATTTGCGTTGCTGCTGCTGGCATTTGCGAGACGAACACGGACTGTTTGGAATTTCCAGGAAAACAAGTGCGCGAGGTGCATGCGAAGAACACTGACCTGATCAAACAAGTGTCGCTGACGATGATCGTTCTAGGTCATGGACGTGAACACAGCAGGTGTTCTGTTTACGGCCCAGGCTGCTGGTCGACAGATGGCGCGTTTTGGCAATGGCGGCAGTATAATACTGATCGCTTCGATGTCTGGAAGCATTACGAACAGGGTAAGATGGGATCCAGCTCACTGAAACGTGGGAATGATTGACCGGGGTACTGCAGGACCATGCGTGGGTTTCATACAACTCGTCCAAAGCTGCAGTGCTGCAGATGGCTCGCAGCATGGCATGTGAGCTGGGGGTGAAGAAGATCCGTGTCAACAGTCTGTCGCCTGGACACATTTATACGAAGTGGGTGTGGCGTGTTGTCACAGTTATTGATCCTGATGCGTTGGTGCAATAGAATGACTGCCCAGCATCTGGACAGGCAGCCGGAATTGTTAGACAAATGGTCGAGCATGAACCCCCTCGGGCGAATTGGACGGCCCGACGAACTCCGTGGCGTTGTAACGTGGCTAGCGTCTGATGCGTCTACGTTCTGCACTGGGAGCGAGTGGGTGTCTCCACGGTGTTTTGCTTACCTGTACGCTGACGTCGAGCCTCTAGCATCATTGTGAGCGGAGGACACCATGCGTGGTAGATAAATAAATAAAATAAATAGCATGTTTCGAATGTCACGTGATTTGCCATGATCTCGATCGGCGCAGCAGCGACATGACTGCGGATGCGCAGTGCGAGTTCGACGGTGGCCAGCCGGCGACGCTGCTCTTTTCTTCCTCTCATCTACGTGTCTGACCAGCGATGGACACCCTCCTCGACCAGCCAAAGCCACCACGGAGGAGAGATCCTGCTCAGCCAACGGATATTGCTGAGCGAGTCTTCGCTCTCCAGCGACGAAACGCAGCGTATGTGACCCTTTCTTGTATCGACCCACTCGCTCTCACCTTCACGTCTACAAGTGCTTCTCGCGCTCGGGAGCGAGCGGACCGTCCCCCTCCCCCCTCTTCCTCCACCTCTCGCCCGCCCGCTAGCGTCCCTCCCCCTTCCGCTGCTATCCCCCGCTCGCCTCCAACAAACCCTTCTCCCAGGAAGCCCCATGCAACCCCGAACGTTGTAATATCGCGTGCAGAAGCTGACCCGGACGATTTCTCTCGTCGCCTCAAGATATCCAATTCACCCCGCTCGCACCAGCTGTCCAGACAGCAGCAATCTGCAAAACTATACAACCCAGATGCAGATCCTATTCCAATGCATCGCACCACGGAACCAGAAGCCATCTCAGACGCTACCAGCAGCTCCTATGTACCGCGCACCACACCAACCGCTCATCAGCGCGATGCACCCACGCACCAACGCCTTTTCGATCACAGAAAAGACGATCCCGTCCGTTTCTCTGTACTTGCGAGACCCTCCAATGGTAAACCTGCCCCAGTGTCTAAAGCGTCGGGTGATTACCTCTCCGCCTCTTCCACTTCTTCATATGCCCCCTCCATGACGTCGTCTAGCTTCACCCTGTCATCTGGCACAACGGACAACTCCTCGGCGTCCTCCGCCTTATTTGACGGCGCCAGGCCACCTCGAGAGGACCCCTCCAACAATGCATTTGCTATACAGCTAAAGAAGCTTTACCGCAGCATATCCACCCTCGAGTCCAAAATCCTCAATGAGGACTCGGACGACAACGCAGACGAAGGCCGCGTTCTCCTGCGAGGCCGTGGCCGTGAAGTGTCCGAAGATGAGCTCGAGCAGCAAAAGTGGCAAAGAGTCATATCTGACCATAAGCGGTATGCATGTTACCCGCAAATCTTTAATATGACTGATCTGGGCACGCTAGCCTTGCTGACATGATGCACAACTTGATGCAAATATCACTCTCTCCCAGCGTGCCAGCATCGCTGCGCGTCATTCCCACAAAATACAACATTCTCATCCGCCTATGGACCCACGCATTCCACAGACTCCTCGAGGCCTTACGCCGAGCATCTTTCACTTCCACACTCGCTCTCGAACATCTACAAGATTTTATTTACTTCGCATACACCTTTTACACCAGCCTCCTCGAGGAACCAACCCTACGCACTTTCCGCTCCGGATGGCTTGAAGCGCTCGGTGACCTCGCCCGATACCGCATGGCCGTCGCTGCCATGGTCACCAACAACCAGTTCTCAGGGGTCGCACTGACTACAGATGCCGTCTCCAAAGCCGCGGCCGCCTCCGAGGAGCCCACTTCTAAACCCTCCAAGTCTCAAATCAGTTCGTCAGACCGTCCAGCAGCACGCATCGACGACTCTCCGACCCCTAGCGTTGGCATCGCCGCTGCGCGCATGATGGAAATCGGGCCTGAAAAGGAAAGGTGGAGAGGAATCGCCAAGGAATGGTACTCTCAGGGTCTTGCTGAGACGCCTGGAACCGGCAAGCTGCATCACCACTTGGGATTGCTCAGCCGGGAAGTCGAAGGCGAAGAACTTCGTGCGGTCTATCACTTTGTAAAAAGGTATGTTTATTTGCCTAGTTTCGTTCGAAGCTAATTTATTGTCCAGTATGACCACCCTCCACCCATTCTTGACGTCCCGCGAATCTATTCTTCCGATTTGGTCTTCAACAGCCCAATCTCGTCGTTCTCAGCCTGATGCCAGTTCTTCGGAACTATTTGTCCTTCTGCACGGCATGCTATTTACCAACATTCAACTTGACGACTTTACCCCGACTCTCGCGCGTTTCCTGGAACGTCTCGAAATAGAAGATGCGGAGGAACGCCAATGGATTATGATGGCCGTTATCAACATTAGCGCCATCATGGAGTATGGCGGACCGAGCGTTTTGCGTAAGGTCGGCGGTCTCGGCGTAAGTCGCGAAATCAATGGCGTTACCCCGATCCGTGTCGTGGCAAAGCGCAGTCCCGTTATCCACCACGAAGATATTCGCGAAGATCGGCAGATGGATGTCGATGACGAGAGCCCACGCGTTTCATCTGCGGCTGCTCATGTGTCCCCCGCGTTATCAGACGCCGACTTGGCGACTGAACTTCCTCCGAGGTTCAAGTTTGCCATGCAACTTGCATTTTCAATGTTGTCATTCGTTCTCCGTCATCCAACCCGCAAGGCGTCTCAGTTCTCGAAGCCGAGTCTGAACCCATACCTCACCGTCGTTCTGACATTTTTAGCAACCATGACCAAACACGCAGAAACACTGTCGGTACTCGAACGCTCGATGCCGTGGGAGGACCTCGCGCAGTTCTTCTCTACCATCCCTCGAAATGTCATGGCTGCCCATGTCCCCGCCATCAATGGAGAAAGATGGCCAATGCTCACCAGTGGCTGCGCCCCACCTCTATCTGAGGACTGGTGCATGAGAGGCATGGAGTGGGTCGGTCGGAAAGTGTTCGAGCGTGGCTATTGGAAAAACGGAGAAGACCGCCGGACCGAGATGGAAGTGCTCGACCTCGAGGAATGTGTCCAACTCACCGATGGTATCATCGAAGATGAGGATGACGACGAAGATGGCAAGACAGAGAGACAGAGCATCACAACGAAGCGGTGGACAAGGCTGGTACGATCTGCAGTCGGATTAGCGGAAGTGGTAGATGGGTTTACTTGGGTGGAAGGAACACGAGAGTGGAGGATTGAGGGATCGTTGGAAGCCAAAGTCAAGCGCTGGAGAGAGGAAGATCGTCATGAGCAGGAAGAAGAGGAGCGTCGCCGCAGTGGACGTCGGTGGTCAGATGATGCCATGGATATTGACATGGATCAAGTTGTAGAGGACTCGGAAGAGGGCAGCGAAGATGATGAAGAGGACTCGGAAGAGATTAAAGCCCTCAAGGTACAGTCTACTTGCATATTTACCCCATTGCATTCTGAATCTTTTCAGGCACGGCGGCGATATCTTCGCAATCTGTTGACTTCGGGACAGCACCCTTCGCCCCCGTCTTCACCCTCCAAGCCATCGCGATCAGCACCGCGTCGGCCACGCCAGGCTCCTTTGTCGTCAAGGCTCAACATCGTCCCAGGTTACACAATCCTTGTTATCGATACGAACATCATTCTTTCCTCATTGTCCGTTGTCACGTCGATTGTGGAAAGCCTTTGCTGGACTGTGGTCATTCCCGTGCCTGTCATCATGGAGCTGGACGGACTCTCTGCGAATACCTCACAATTGGGCGAGGCTGCTCAAGAGGCACTATCTTTTATCACATCTCATGTTCGCTCCCACGGAACTTCTCTCAAAGTGCAGACGTCAAAGGGCAACTACCTTACATCTGTCAGCATTCGAACTGAACAAGTCGATTTCACTGACAAAACGTCCTGGGAACATTGCATGGACGATCTGATTCTCAAGGCTGCGGTATGGCAAGATGAACATTGGGTCGATAGGACAGCGCTGCTCAAAGTCGGTACCAGTCCCCGAACGATGACTAATGCCGTTAAGGTCGTGCTACTCAGCCTTGATCGTAACTGTGAGTACTTCATAAATCGCAGAACTACTGTGTAAACTAATTCCGGCGTGTCATCAGTGCGCCTCAAATCCCGATCGCGACAATTGCCCGCGGCTGATGAGAAAGACTTGGCTGCCATTTTGGCTTTCGTTACATGATGAACTACGCGGTTCATTCCCAACCCTCGTCGTCTACTTGCTACTGGTGGTCCTAGCGGTCCTAGGGCACGCCCTGCGTCAGACAGAGACACGGAGCTTCTTGTGGGCCACCCATGTCCTCATGCTATATCACGCCACGGCCGGTGATGTTACACTCGCTTTGTTTCGTTGTTTTTGTTATACAATCCTCACATCATACCCTGCATTATTTCTTGCATGTTCTCTGTGACCATAATTATTGCATCCTTTCTGTATGTGCTTTATGTAGTACTTAAGGAATGGTCAGGATTTTCTGGATCCTAGTTTGACGGCTGAACCATTTAGTCCCTCATAGCCGACTGTCAAGTAACTGCCCACATATCAATGTTCCGAATCCCGCACTGTATACTCGCTCGATGTGTTTCCGGTCTATCTCGAAATACAGATACTATAGTGTGGTGGTTTTGAGTGAAGATCTTCGTGTGTTGACATTTATAGGTTACCCTACTTCTCATCGTCACACATTTTTGCCCTAGACTCTACTTAAAACCTTGTTCGCGTTCCCCGATACTTGACGTTGAAACGTTGACTGATCAATGATTCCACCGTGCAACAAAAGGGTACGTAAACCGAACCTCGTTTGCAACTTATCACTTTTCACTACAGATTATGTACATAACTTACATAAACCGATCTCTACAATGTACAATGATCGCTCTCGCGCAAACCTGTGAGCCCAAAACCCCAAGAAAATGCTTATTCGTCCCTCAGTGCACCGCCTTCCGAGATAAACACCCGAAGTGAAAATTGTCAGGAAGATTCAAACACATCCACGCACGACATCGAGATATAGCATCTCGATGTCGTGCTTTTAGAGGGTAGAGAGTAGCGTCTAGGGCAAAAAATATGTGATGACAAGAAGTATAGTACCTTCCTCAATAGATATGATATACATGCAAGAATACATAGATGGACAACCAAATCTACTACCCATAGAACAACCAACGGCGCTTCACAAATCCACCTCATCTACACCATTAACCCTCGCTTGGTTAAACGTTTCATCTCACCGCTCTCCTCACCACAGAGACAGCGCCTTCGTTTCTGTGCCAAACAAATGGCTTTTTAGCGTTGCACCAACCTGATATGATGCCTGAGCCAGGTCGGCGAGGGTTAGGAGAACATTGTATGACCATTGTGATGAGATATCTGTTCTTGAGTCGAGTAGAAAGGAAAACCAACAATGATTTGAAGTCGCCGTTACTCGGAAGCGACAGGCCAAGTGGTTCGTATAATTCAGTGAAACGATCAGGCCAGTAGTACGCCCTCACAACGCCGCTTTCTCTCTGGTGACCATCCCATTCAGATATTTTGTGCTGTCTTGGGGTGATGTTCGTGTTTAAAGAAAGTGACTTGAGGTCAGCAAAGAGGTTCCCTTCGCAGCAGAATTCCTCGGAGTCCGTAAAGTAACCATAGTCCCCCAGCTGTTCTCGTAAGACTCCTCGAACAGTTATGAAAGGTGTGTGTACTCACCTTTATGTCATTTGGTATGTATGAGAACTTCATGGGGACCCCATCCACGAGCAGCTCACAGTTATACTGCTTAATACTCGGACAATGGCGTATCATGAGACCCCGCCAGTCACGGTCGGGATCGTCTGCTCTCTGCATAGACGGTGACCAATGAAATGGTAATGTGCGTGCACACAAAAAAAACCTACTTACATCGATGTCGAAGCCTGTCCACTTACCTGATACATGACCGAAACTGAAATCCAGAAATAATTCAAGCTTAACTCCACACATCCCAGAGCTCTTCCACATGACAAAAGAAGTCTGCAGGATCCAGGTTGATCGAGGGAGAGGGGTTTGCAAAATGTAAACCTGACAGTGTGCAGCTCCAGAACGTGCCTTATTCATGGACTGTGCATGCTCTGGCGCTCTCTCCAGCATTGGGCCATAGGAGGACCACAAACTATCTAAGGGACTGTCAGGTTCGACATGTATCCAGTTCTGGCCAAAGCACCGTCCAAACCCTACTGCGATATGACACCCTTGACGCAAAGAATAGACTTTGACGCAAAGAGGAACTGTGGTGCTCAGAGTGATCGTGTTCCCTGTGTTTAAGCCCTCTGGATACGAAGTCGAGTAGGTGAAACCATCCTTGAGGATTGCACTGTCGTCGATTTCGAATGTGGAGTTGCAATGCTGCGTGCCTTGATATCTGAGATAGACTTGACGTAGTTGTAGACGACCCCCTTCATAAAGTAAAGACCCAGTGTGTCGATAGTAATTGGATTCCCACAAAGCCAAGTCGATGACCACTGGTAGTCCCGATGGATGAAAGCGACATGGCAGCAGGGCTTGGAAGAGTGAGCCAGAGCCAACACGGGGACAGAGGAACAGCCAGATTTGGATGCCGCGATTCGTGATGAGGAATGTACCAAATCGACCGTCCTCAATCGAAAGGAGCTCTTCTTCTGGGATGCGGTCTTGGAGAGATTCGATGAATTCGTCTCGATCCATCAGTTCCATCTCATCACAACCCCGGAAGAAGCTCGGGTCGTCTGCAAGGATACTGCCAGTCCGCACAATTGAGTTGCAGCCCCAAGCAAAGATGCTTTGGTCGTTTGACGTGCGGATGATCTCCAGTTGAAGACGGTGAAAGGCCTTCTTCCCCTCCCCATACAACATCGGCATATTCACGTCCAGCAGACCCATCAGAGAATAAGCCCTGTCCTCCACTCGAGTCGTCGTCCGACTGGCTGCCCATGACATGATTTGGGCAACGCACGGACGGTTTGAGGAAAGTCCTTCCTCCAGTGTACGCTGTGGAACTCGAGTGATGTGTTCCAACATAGGTGCAAGCATCCTCTTGTTACCGATGGGATGCCAATCTTTGTTGAAGAACTGGACATCCCTTGGCGCTATCATCTCTTGCAGTGTCCACCCACGCGAGAACCACTCTGGCCAGCCGTTCGACTTGGGATACCTATAGCCTTCAGTCATGGTGGGAAATGATGGACCGGGGACGTCGTGGAGGTACGCATAGCATGTCCTTGAGTTTTCGTACCACCGGTACATGGAATTAATGGCCTCTGATAGCTCTGCGCTGCTTCGCTTGTCGATGCAGCAAGTGTCCACCCACAGCCACTTGCACCCATCCTTGTCCGCCTGCTTGCAGCTCTGGAGGATCTTTTGATAGCCATCACGCTGGCGAATTTCAGTTCTCTCCTCCTCATTCATCTTCGCGAGCTTGACTACCTCGTTATAATCCACTTCTTGCTCGATCCACCGATGGGATAAGATCGCGTACTCTGTTACTTCGTCATCACCGAACTCGAGCACTTTGGTTCGATGGTCAACTCGCTTTCCCTGTCCGATCAATCGCTCTCTTTCAAGAAAGGCCTCTACGTTGATCAAGCGCATACTACACAAGTGTATGTCAATCTTGACCATTACATAACTGTAGCTGGCACCCATACCTCCTCTAAATGAATTGCTGAATATTTGTAGTTGTGGTGATATGATCAGGTTGATTCTCTTTGGTTGGTTAACGTCTTTACTTATATGCTAGTGCGGACAACTGATGCTGGTGGTAAGGGCACAAGGATAGTACGTGTGATTTCTAGCCGAAAAGCCTTGGCGTAACACAACAGGTAACTGAGCGCATTATCAAAGTAAGATGTTTTGTTGACCACCCATGCGATGGCAATCAGGCCGAGAAGAACTGTCTGTCTTCCTTCGAGTCTTAGGAGGGACTACTACTCACTCCTGGTCCGAAGGTTTACAATTAATGGACGCGGCAGGCCCCCTGAAGCTCCCTTTAATGGGTTGAGGCACTCGAGGAAGGAACGGGACACATATATTTGGGCATGGATAGCCACAGTCATAGGGGAGCAGTGCTACAAACAGGAAACGGCGTACGACTACAGAGACAGAGACCCGAAGGGCCGCAAATTAATAGATGAAAGCCAAAGGACGAGGCTTGAAGGGAGCTTCAGGGTCCGACTGTAATTCCATCTGTTGATTAGGGCACATACCCCCTAAACCTATAGTATATAGCTTGAGTAGGATAAAGGGGCTAATAAGAATCTGCTCACCCCCATCTCTGTGTCCTAAGACTAGCTAAGCTTTCGTTCTCGTCCCACGAACGTATATCGCACACACTCGATCACAACACCATCTCTATGATGAATATCGACTCAGAGCAAGACATCTACAGTCGACTCTTGAGCTGCGCAGAACCTAAACGTGGATACCCCCTCTGGTGCCCCGATGTCCCCACACAATTACCCTCTGAATATCGTTGTGGCGGATACAGGATCGGGGATGTGGGCGTCGTAACAGGACATGGCAGTTTCGACGTGTTCTTCAATATATGCCTCCCCAGTTCCCATCCTCTTCATAGTCCTTATGGTGTTCCAGAGGGCTTCGAGCAAATCGAATTATCAAACCTGGATGTCGAGAGCTTTGAAAATGTCGACAAGCGTGGCCGGGTGGTTTCTGCTCAGACCAACTTGGCGGAAGTTGCCGGGGCCAGTCCTAGGACCTCTGAGTTCGTTCACTGATTACTTTCTTGACGATTTAACTGTCTGCTCGACAGGGTGCTATCTGTACAAGCTAGTCTCGGTCCACAATTCAATTCATCTACATCGCAAGGCGCAATTTTGGTGCTTCCTGAAGGATCGGATCAACACGATCTTCGCAATTACTCGGTTTTTCAAAAGGAGGCACTCTTAAAGGGAAAGGCATGGTACGAGTTTGCGGTGAACAAGCTTGGCAGGACGATGATCAGCCCCGATTCGATTTACCTCATCACTGGGTTCCACAAGACCAGCTCGTGGTCCCTTGCGGCTTTCAAAAATGTCGGTAGTAGATCCTTGCAGTTCATGGCAGACACAGTTGTCAGCGGAAATGTCACTGCAGCATGTACTTGGGAGATGGTATCTTCTTTTCCATGTCGTGTTGGACCAGATCCGCTCGACGGCAAGAAAAATCAAACTGCGTTTATTCGTGGGTTCAAGATTGCAATCAGGAAAGGCATATTCGACCGCATTTTGGGTGACTCGAAATGCCGCCTGCGTCGGCAGAACCCTTGCTTTCATTGGATTGGAAGGCTCATAGGTAGCAAGGTAAGGCGACCGAATCACACGGGTCCAAAGAAGGCAAAAAGTTCTGTCGTCAGTCGTTCCCACGATATAAGGTCCTCCCAGAACCCTTTGCTCTTCGAGCAAGGGAATGTGGTTGTATTCCCCAGTTCCACTTTCATGCATGGCATGAAAGGCATCGAGTGTGGGGGCGCTGGACAGGCCTCCGAAGCCAATCGTGGAATTGTAGGAGAACACGAGCAGAATTCTTCCGATACTCCACACCATCCAGAACCGTCGGACCCAGGTGTCCAAGGTCTTGACGATCTGTCACTTTATCATGTACCTTTCATATCTAAGGTTGGTGCATTTTATCAGGTTACTTACTAGCATGACACTTAATCCAATGAAGATCTATCACCCCTCAGATTTGATCAACCAGATCATACTAGATAAGGTACATTTTCCATGTGCGTATATGGGACCCCCGCTCTAATCTTGTTGAAGGAGCCCTCTTGTGACATAGCTGTTACCCACGATGACCTTTGGGCGGATATCCTTGGAAGGGTATGTCCTACTTGTTTTGTATGGCTATTTACCAACCCACTTTTAAAGCTTCCTTCAGGGAAAGTACATCCAGATGTCATTTCAGAAGCTATCAGGTGCGGGTGCTCGAAATATAGTATCGTGTCTTTCCTTGGTAGGCAATGTCTTTCGAAGTCAGCATATAATTGGTGGTAACATTTTTGTTAGGTGCCGCGTATTTTTCCTGTCGTTCAAAATACGAAATGCGGAATGGAGAAGCAGTTTTGAAATTTACATAATGTGTCAGCGAAAGAGAGCGGTGACGTTCGCGGGTGCAGTCGTTTGAAAATACTCCATTGCCCTCACGTCCAAATGGTATCTATACAGTAACATAGTACACGAATTTTTAAAGCCATGCACTAATCAACCCTTTACTCGTATATCATGCTCGCCTGTGAGAGGCCGTAATCCAAAGTACCCTCGGGGAACCAGCTGGCATTGATCAGTTGTTAAATAAAGCAGCGACACGAGACAATGGCAACCACGTACAGGGCAATTTCCTTCTCGGCATTCTCAACTGTGTCAGAGCCATGGCAGATGTTGCGACCGGTTGCAAGGGCAAAGTCACCACGGATGGTGCCTTTCATAGGCGTGTGAATGGATACACAAATGGAACAAGTGGTGCACTCACCAGGAGCGGATGCAAGGGGGTTGGTAGCACCGAGCATGGCACGACCAGTCTTGACGGCATCGAGACCCTCAAAGGCCATGCAGAAGACAGGTCCACTAAGCATGTATTTGATCAAGCCGGGGAAGAACGATCTCTCCCTGAGATCTTCATAGTCTAGAACGCGCAAGGGTTATACCATCGATCAACGACTACGGTAAGACAAAACAAACGTGTCTCAAGTGTCGCGCGGGATGGCCGTGCGAGCTTGGAGGCGATGAGTTTGAAGCCACGTTTTTCGAAGCGCGAAAGGATTTCTCCGGCGAGACCACGGTCGACACCGTCAGGCTGCGCGATGTCAGCCTCCCAGGTGATGAAAGGAGGGATGATGATCTTACCTTGACCATGATGTAGGTGCGCTCGCGAAGGTTGGGGCCGGTTTGGGTCGTCGACGACATGCTGATTGCAATCTAAGCTGTAGGTGGAGAGTCGGGTTGGGATGCAGGCCGTGCACACGGTGCGTCCTATATAGTTTTTGCATCGATTTATCTTATCGGCATCTTATCACTGAAAATATTTCAAGAAACGGGAAACAAGACCAAACAAGGTCTCTCCGAGTGCCTCCGTTTGTGTTGCAACTTTCGAATCCAAAACGTTTTCGCCATGAACGCGCTGGGGCCATCTCTCGCACCTTACATCCGTTCTTCGCGGACACTCAAGAAATGGGTCACCCCAATCGCACAGTGGTATGCTGACTTGATGGGTCACCGTAGAATGGGCCTCAAATATGACGACCTCCGTGCGTATAACACCCGCTTGCCACATCGTGTATGTCGTGCTCACTAGTGTCGCATAGAGGTCGAGGAATCGCCAGAAGTCCAGAGAGTATGTCCTGGTTGTTGAAATGTATCCGGACAATCCCCTGAATAGCTCCATGATAGGCCCTTTCGCGTCTGGCGCCGCGGGATGCATATGACAGGGCACACCGCATGAAGGTCTCGCTGCACCAATCCATGCTTCACAAGGACCTACCAAAGGACCAGTGGGTATCTGCAAACGACGTGTGTATCTTGGCCTTCTGGTGTGACAATGACTCACTCAACTCAGGACGTCCGTTACCTGAAACCACACATTCAGGAAGTTCTCAAGGAAGAGGCGGAGAGGGCTGCCTGGGATACCATGTCGGTTCAGCGCAAATAGAATACAGTACGACTCCGTCAATATCATTGGTCACTCAATTATTATCTTACTGGCAACTTTCTGTGCGCGGCTGAAACCCAAACGAACGTCACTTTTATTACCGTTATGGTTTTACAGCACATTGCAGGAGTACATGTATACAAAGTCATTCTTTTCCCTCAAAATCAGTGAAAAGGAAAACTCTATTTCCTTCAAAGCAAGTGATGACAATCAGATTGCCTTGACCAGCGGAGAGATAATTTCCCCTCCTTTTTGCTGATAAAAAGCAATGACCTTCTTACTTACAGCCGCGATGTCTAGTGGGATTTAGTCTAAGGAATGACGTATTGTCGAGAGGAATTTACTCACTAGCACCAGTGATACCGAATTTTTCGTACACCTTCTTGTACGGTCCTGAAGCTCCCCACCCATAAAGGCCATATTGCTGTAGAAATGTCAGATGTCCCGTTCGTCGCATATCATTAGTTTCTTACCTCGTGGCTGTATTTTTGCCATCCAAGAGTCTAGAGGTCAACTGGTGAGTGAGCCCGTTCATCGGCTCCATTTAGTTCACATACCGACAACGCCTCCAAGGACAATATAGGAGCGCCACTCCTCAGCACGCTCAGTTGGTACTCCTTGTCTTGCCTGTCGAACACGGACCAACAGGGCAGGCTCACAATTCTAACTTTAAGTCCTTCTGCTTTGAGTTTGGACGCGGCTTCAAGAGCTATAGACACTTCACTCCCGCTGCTGACGATGGTCAAGTCTTCGCCTTCCACATCGTAAAGGACATAGCCACCGCGGGCAGCGCGTTCAATGGTGGAGCCTTCGAGATTAGGAAGGTTCTGACGCGAGAGAGAAATGACGGAGGGTGTCTCATTGCTTCTAAGCGCAACGAGATAAGAAGCTGAAGTCTCGTTACCGTCGGCTGGTCTCCAAAAGTCAAGGTTGGGAATCGCGCGCAAATGTGCAGCGGTTTCAATAGGCTGGTGGGTGGGACCGTCCTCTCCAAGGCCAATAGAATCGTGGGTTGCTGGAACGCGTGATCAGCGGCGCCACGTACGCATTAGCATCAACGGTACTTACCGACCCAGATAACCTGGTGCTTGCTGAGAGCTGACAACCGGACGGCGCCGGCAGCATATGATACGAAGTTCTACGGACACGTGAGACGGAAGGATGATCAGGAGGGAAATCACATTTACCAGGAATGTCCCCACGTAAGGAACGATGGCGCCGTATGCAGACAAGCCGTTCGCAATGGCGCCCATTCCATGTTCACGTACTCCGTAGCGGATGTACGTACCAGTGTAGTCCCCAAGATTGGTGCTGGGCGGCTGGAAGTCAACAGACCCTTTGACTCTGGTCAGGTTACTTCCCGTCAAGTCCGCGGACCCTCCCATAAGCTCTGGGAGGACTGGAGCGAGAGCAGTCAACACAATCTCAGACAGTTTTCGTGAGGCTTGCGCGGGATCAGTGGGCTTGTAAACCGGAAGTCTCTGTTCCCAACCCTCGGGGAGTTTCCCGGAAATGCGACGTGTGAGCTCTGCATGTTCTTGAGGATAGACTTTCGCATACTGCGCAAGAAGGATCGACCAGGCAGCCCCAAGCTGGGCCCCACGAAGGGCAACCGCCTTGTACGTGTCGTAGGCCTCCCTTGGGACGTAGAATGATTGATCAGGGGGGAAACCGAACTTGCTCTTTAGCGCCTGGATGTCATCAGCCTTCAATGCTGGACAAGGGAGTGTTAGCTCGGCTTCAGAAACCTCAGAACATACGCACGAGAACCGTGAACGCCATGAGTACCCTGCTGTTTGGAGCCATAGCCAATAGTAGTTCGCAAGCGAATGATAGTGGGTTTGCTCTTTTCCTCCCGGGCAGTGGCAATCGCGTGGTAAATAGCGGATAGGTCACTAATGTACTCCGTCAGACCATATTGTTAATAGGAGATGCTCCCACCTACTTATCACCGTCGTCTACATGGAGAACTTGCCAACCATATGCTAGGAACCGTTGCTCAACATTTTCGGTGAATGCAACAGCAGTGGAACCATCAATAGAAATATCTTCAAAGGCGAGAGATACGTGAGTCCGGATCAGAAGCGACGTAGCAATACATACGGTTGTCATCATATATCTTGGAAAACCAGTCAATAACATGTAAACGATCCTTGGGCGGTGAATGTACGCACAACAATCAAGTTGCCCAATTGCAGGTGACCAGCAAGGGATGCTGCCTCACTGGCAACCCCCTCCATAAGACAACCATCACCGGTGAACACTGATTGAAGTAGGTAAGGAGGGATTTGTATGTGACGCAGAGCATAGATTACCGTAGGTGTAGTTGTTGACGAGATCGAAGTTTTGACGGTTGTAAATTGCGCCGAGATGGGTCTGCGCCATTGCAAGTCCAACAGCATTGGCAAATCCTTGTCCAAGGGGACCGGTGGTGACCTCGACACCTGATGCAATGCTAAGAAACCTGTTTCATACAGGTATTTATGGACACACCGTCGGTATGGTTTGCTTCCGGGTGGCCAGGAGTGAGTGAGTCGAGTTGTCGGAATGCCTTGAGATCGTCCATGGACAACTTGTATCCAAGGAGATGCAGCATGATGTACTGCAACGCACACCTGTCATCCGAATAAAACCCGTCGTCTACGCTCGACACGTTGGTGTTACTTACCCGTGTCTGTAACATACATCAAAAACGGAGAACAATATAGTGGTAGAGGACTTTACCCATTGGACAACACGAAGCGATCACGGTTGAACCACTTTGAATCAGCGGGATTGGCATTAAAGAACCTGACAGGGGTTGATTGAACATGATGTAGGAGATCGTGCACAATGTAGCCGCCTGCCTTGTGAACAATACGTGGGCAACGGGAGCCATGCCCATGGGTGCACCTAGGGAATAGCACGATACGGTTAGCATGATGGGACGACGAATAGGAGGGGATGGAGCTACTCGCCAGGATGACCGGAGTTAGCTTTTCCGACTACATCTGCAGCCAAAGTACGTATCGTCGCAATGCAGGCAGCGTCTGCTGGCTCTGGGGTGAACTTGGACGACATGACGGGTGGGTGTTTTTATCTGAGCTAGATGTCATATCACAGCTTATGTACCTCGGCGGTAGATTGTTATTCGCACGGTCACCCATCGCTCCGTACCCTCATATGCACCCACAGCTGTCCGATAAACGCATAGGTACGCGGACGCCATGTTTTCGCCATCATGTGCACCAGACAAGCCTTGATAGTATGCAGGGAATTCATACAAGCCCTTGACGCCTGTCATACGAACAACTGGGCTCGGTTGACCGGTGGTTGTAACCAGGAAAAGGACAAGCTCAACCAATGTCTCCGTAAGGAGGTTAGTTCGCCACGGTTTGCACAAGATAAAGCCATTAACGTGTCTCAATCAGCGGATTGAACGCTCAAGTCGTAATCGTGCAAATGCCAAGGAACAGCGGATGAAGACCGAGAGGGCTTGGAGAGATTTGCACGAAAATGACTAGCTAGTACTACATCATGACACCGATAGATGGAAAGTATTTTAACACCAGTCTGTAGGTCGGCGAGGGACGGGTACCTCTCTTTTGACTGGGATAGGGCCAGGGCTATGTTACTGTCTACGTGCTACGTCCTAGTCTATAATTACTGTCACCTCACTCTGACCTCACTCTGACCTCACACCAAGTACGTTCCCTTTTTAGGCAACCTATAATACTGCAATCCCCCACGATGGATCTCGAAGATTTGGGCGCACACTGTGCTCTTGAATCCTGCAATGAACGCGACTTTTTACCCATCCAGTGCAACTGTCTCAAATTGTTCTGCAGGTTTCATATCTCGCCGGATTCTCATAGTTGCGCAGCTGCACGCCAGCCTGCAACGACAAAATCACAGCCAGGGTTGGTGACACGACCCAAGTGTGTCTTCCCAGGCTGCAATAAGTCTTGCCTCACTATTTCCCCCCCCACGACCGACCAGGCAGACTCAGGGGAAGAGCGGGCCGCTGCGTGGTCTTCATTCTGTGTCGAGTAAGTTCACTCCATTATCACCTCTATTCGTCATAGAATGTCATTGTGGCAGTCATCGGCACGAGAAGTCATCCCTGTTACCTGGTAAAAGCGACGGGGACAATCATGCACCTG
Organism: Scleroderma bovista; assembly: GCA_037178675.1. NCBI lineage: Eukaryota > Fungi > Basidiomycota > Agaricomycetes > Boletales > Sclerodermataceae > Scleroderma > Scleroderma bovista. Next base: position 261,940 of record JAYMGJ010000431.1, read on the forward strand.
TCCGGGATCTTGTGCGACACGTCCCAGTACATTCGTCCTGCACTCCTGTTGCAGTGCGATCTACAAAATTACCCACCGATCCAGCCAAATTAGCTCACCTGCAGAAGGTGAACATGATGAAGATGCGCCACAAAGCTGTTCCAGGAGATCCCAAAGACAAAGGCTCTGTATCCGTAGGCCAGCGCATCCATGTAAATGTTCGCTACGACACAGACGGTTCCAAGGAGGGCATCTTTTGGTTTCGGAGGGCAAGTCACCTTTATCGTCGACAGTTGTTCTACTAACGTGGCGCAGTCCATCGTTGTTGGTAGAGTTCTGGATCTTCTTTCCAGTCATTTCAACATTCCGTCTTCGAAAGTATCAGTGAGTGTCGTGGACCAATGAGATGTCACGGATCACGATAGCTCCCCCTAGACACTTACCTTACACAAAATACCACCTGTGGATGATGGAGAACCACTGACATTGCAAAATCATCAGCCATTAGCGGAGCAAATCGATGATGCGTCTCACTTAGTCCTCAGCTACTAACTTGCTCGTACACACCTAGTCGAAGTCACACTTAGGTTTACGTTGTATCCCACGACAAACTTTGGTTTCGAATGAAGTCCTAATGACCCTCAAGCGCTGATCCATTAAGTTTTAAAGTCCAAGAACAGAAGGTACAATGTCAACGAAAATTGAAAGCGGGGTCCCGGAACAGCTGGGGGAACTATGCAACTAGAGCAGCTAATCTCCGCAGATGGGAGACGTTTAGATATGCTGGAACATATGTCTCAAGACCTGAGACTTCCCGGGGATATGGGGGCTCAAATGGACTGACGTCCTCCGTCTCAGGTGAGAGAAGTAGATGGTCGTTGCGATCGTTTGCCTGCACGCGAGAGGCTACTACACGCAGTATCTCAGGTGATATCGGGTTCTGACCAGCCTTGTCAGCAACATCTTAAAGAAGTGGGTTAACTCGCATACCTCATATTCGGCAACATAATAGTTTGTGCACATCCGTTGTATTTGCATTGGGCTTAGCATCCAACAGACATCATAGATGATTTCGATATCCGCAGGGGTGGCCTGTGGTGTCGTAATTAGACCGCATCCAGAGACTGCGAGTTCCTACACTTGCCTTCTTCAGCTGCAACAATTTGATTGCCTGCTGTAAGTGCTCGAAATGTAGAGTTCCTTCTGGCATGTCGTGCGATTTACACCACTCATGCAATCGTGTGATGTTGTACTGTATTTGCATGGCTAAGGGTGGTGAGTCTTGAATCAAAGAGTAACGTTCAGTTAACACACCTCGCTTCCAGGAGGAAAAGTTTCTTCTCATAAGGAGGTCGTTGAAACTCGTGACACCGATTAACTTCAGAAGCTCGGTGAAGACCTGCTGTGTTACCGACTCCTCTATATAGTAGCTCTTCAGGCTCTTCCAGACCTTGTTGAGGAGATTCAAAATGTCATCCATACTGTAAGCAGGTGGACTGTTCGAACTGAGGAGACGGTTGAACAGCCGTCCCCCACCATCACTTGTTGTGAATCCTGGAAGTGATTGACTCTCAATCAAAGCAGGGATAACCATTTTGGAGAGACGTTTCTTGGCCTCTTGCATCCATGTGTGATAGATGTTGTATTCCAGGCTCCCCAGGTCATGCTTCACCACGGTAACAAGTCGTTCGTAGTCATTCCAATCGAATTCGCGTACGGAATTTTCTTCACCCGGGCCGATGCCTTGTAGCATGTCGCTTTCAGCAACGCAAATAAAGGAAAACATCTCATGCACATTAGAAAGCCAGAAGATGCCTGGCGTGATAGCATCTTCGCTGGTGAACGACTAACAAGAGTGAGAAGGCAGTCAGACCAACATGGGTACTTCGACCTACCATGACATGAGCTTGAATGGTTTCCATGACATTCGCAAGGAAGCGTTCGCTTTCGGGAATCAAGCCATACTTCCACATTTCATTGGTAACAAGACTGATGAGATTAGCCGGGAAGAGGATCTCCTTCATGGCCGCAAGATTCGTGGTGCTTGGTGCAGGAATTTTCAACCCACGGATAAGGCTGGTCAACACGTCCTCGTCAAGACGCTTGACATCTTGCATGAGCCTGATCTTTTCTTCGGCCGCATCGTCGTAACCCCGAATATCCGCAATGCCATTGGTGCGTATCCGGAGCAAATTCTCGTCCCCATCATACGCGACTGACGCAGCCCTATGACTGAGAGCTTGGCTTTTCTTCACATCCAGCATCAATTCATCTGCGGATGATCGGAGCTCGGCTGGGCTGAGGAGAACACCAGCGGAACTGTGTCTTCGTTGGTGGCGGGAATTCGATAATGGCGGTACGAGGGTGGCACCATGTGATTGGTTGGCCTCAGGGACACGGAGGGCAGTTGGGAATGTTGGCGAGGAAGGTGGGTCGCGGACGCCTCTTGTCAAAGCATTGTAGGCATTGGCCCGGTTGAGTTGCTCTCGCAAGCTACTGACTTCATTCTTCAGAGTTGTAATGACTGAAACATCTTCGCTGTTTCTGATTGGCGTATTAGCAAATGCCTTTTCCTGCGACTGTAATTGAGCCGCCTGTGCCAGGATATCATCTGTCAATTTCTGGATAGTGGCCTCTTTCTCCGCTGCCTTGGCGATCGCGTCCTCTAATCGCTTCTCTACATCCGCCTTGGCTTTGAGGAACTCATCACGGCGGGTCAGTTCAGTTTCAGCGGTTTGCAGAGCAGCCTGGAGTGACTTGGATTTCGCATCTGCCTCCTCATGCTTTGAAGTCCATTGCTGGATCTGTTGCTCGAGTTCTGCTAGTTGGGCTTGAAGGGCTTTCTTCTCTTCCGTCCTCTTTTGCAGAGTTTGGGTTAGCTCCACAACTTTGTTTTCGAGGCGATACGAAATCTCCTTGAACTTGGATACCGAACGTGCTTCCGCTCTAAGAAGCTTGAGTTGCTTCTTGGCGAGACGCCTCCTGACACAAGATTGGAGGTACACCACACTTTTGACATTGATACGGAATATCCGTCGATAGAGCCTAGCGAAGCGCCGTTAGTGGAAAGAACGAGCACAGAATTCACACATACATTCCACGAAATAGGGATTGTAGGAGAACAGTCGCATGAAAGGTCCTGGATTCCTTATACAGGCGTCGGGCTTGTGCACCACGGAGACCTTGTGTAAAAAGTGTCATAACCATAGCACAGTGCTGGAGAAAGCCACTCACGACTCTGAAACATGATAACGGATTCCCGAATTCGTACAAAGTTTGACCTCTGCATGAAGCGGCGAATGCATGTCTGCAGCAGCTTTGCAGCAAAATCTCTTCGCATGGCCTCAACAAGCCTCTTCGCCATGACAGAACGCCACCACGTCTGAACACGAATTGTGGAGCTGCGTAACTCCTGGAATTTCTTAACCGCCATCCGCCGCCGCATGTTCTTTTGGATGATGGTAGCCAAAGCATTGAGCCTCCCCGAGCGGAGAGACTCGAGGGCAGCCAGCATACCTGCACGGAAGAAAATCTTCGTCAGACCACCCTGGTGTTTATCCGGGTCATTGATTGTCTTCTCCAAGATAAGTGAGCAAAGAGGCCTCAGCTCGAGTTGTTGTATCATGGGTTGCCAGTCGGAAGAAGGAACAAGCATATAATAACTGCAGGCCCGTCAGAAAACAATATCTTCACAAAAAAGAGAGGCACACTTACCGTTCAGCAAACTCCTCGTACGTCCAGCGTGACGGGTATCCAGCACAGCTGATACGAATGGTCTCGAGAACACCACAAGCACGCAGCTGGCCCAGAACTTGGGAAGGATTAAATTCCCAGGGCTTCTTGGCTTCGTTGGGCTTAATACAACGGATATAATGCACATTTGTGATGCTGAGGGTATCCATGAGTGCGTTTAATGAAGCTTTGAATATTGAACCCTGTGTTGGCTTTCTAATCGCTGCCCCAGGTTTCTTGGGACCAGACGATGCCGCACTTGATGCAACAAGAGAGGAGCGACCCGGATCTGGAATTACCGACGACCGACGGGAACTTCCACTACCGGAATCCGATGGGGAGGGTGAACCAGGATGAGGTGGATCGGTAGCCTTCACTGAACCAAGTGCAGCCTCCAGGACCTCCTTTAAGAAGGGATTCTTTGTCATAGCTAACAGCGTCATATGCTCGTCGGGGACAGTATCACGATTCTTTTCGAGGAACCCGTCCACTTCATAAGTAACGTCCAACGCATAATGCGCAATGGTGAACGATGAATTTCCGAACCGGGGTTTCTTGAAAACAGCTTTGTTAGCAGGCTTCAGAAGTTGGGAGTTGAGCTTTTGGAGGAAGGATGGGTCGCTACCGGATGGGAGACGGGACTCCTCATCCAAAAGTGCAAGGACACCTAGCTTGCCTTCGATGACGTCAATACATGGCTGGTTGTCCGAGAAGTCAATGAAAGTCCAGTTGATTTGTTCCTTCATGTATTCTTCTTGCTCAAGTTTGAAAACATGGGAGTTGAACTACGAGTAGGGAGTTAGAAGACGGAAGAAAATATACAGCGTAGCCAACCTCTTGTTGCAGCTTTTCATTAGCGTAGTTTATACTGAATTGTTCAAACGAATTCTGTATAAAAGGCGAGGACGATGAGATGCGAGAAGCAAGCAGTAGAGAGTTAGGACCTTTTGAAAGTGTTCGAATCCGTAAATATCCAAGACTCCGATGAACATCTCGGCCCGTTCAGCAGCATCGCCATGCTCTCCAGCCAAGCTTTCATTTACGATAGCGACGAGCCACTCGAACAGGCAGGCGTATACGAACTTTGCAACACTATCGCGAACTACTGTGGCCTGCGCAGCATTTAGTGAAGTGACGATCTTCTCCGAGCGAGTGATAATCTGTTTTTTGACGGTCCATTTCTTGAACTCAGCGAGTTGGACACCAAGAAACCGAGTGGCTAAAATTAAAGCAGCATCCGCTTCATCTATTGAAGATTCGGAACGTGTTGAGGTAATTTTCACATTTCCGAGATGCAGAAGAGCAGCAAGCAGCCTAAAGACGGCCCACTGCTTTTCGACACTGATGCCGACGGTGGAAAGAGCCTGTTGAGTTGCCCGGAATTCTTCCGCATCATCGACGCCTGTTATTGGGGTAGACGTTGGTCCGCCTTGCCTAAGGTAGTGGAACTTAGTTACATCGGTATCTAGTCCGAGGTCCTTGCGTTCCTTGAGAGGGGCGCCCGCGCACAACTGATAAAAGATGTGGTAATTCCGTTCCGTGGTAGGTTGGAAGACGATACGCGACCGTTCTAAGAGATACGTGCGGATTCTAGCCCCAACAATTTCCGGTTTGCCGTCAAACAGGATCTGAGAAACGTCAACAACCCACAGCAGCCGTTGGCTGGACCATGACGCCTCACCTGAATGTACTTTCCAAAACGTGATGAGTTGTCATTGCGTGTCGTTTTGGCGTTTCCAAATGATTCGAGAATGGGATTAGTGGCCAGAATTTGGCGTTCTATTTCACTGGATTCGTCTAACGAAAACTTAGTCCTCGACTTGGCTGTAGATCCAGGGGGGTTGACGGAGGCGATATAACGCATGATGAATTTGGCCTGAAAGGCATGAGATACAAGTGGGTGAATTGGACAGATAATCTTACTGATTCCGTTTTACCTGCACCACTGTTATGTGTCAGTGGCGGAGTGACGGATGTTCATGATGGACGGTATACCTTTCACCTGAAACAATGATAGTTTGACCCATGCCTTCCTTGGCCATCGCGGTATACGCGTCCTCTGCAATGGCAAAGAGATGGGGCTCAAGTTCTCCTCGCTTTCTGGCGGAGTACGCTTGGATGATTTCAGGTCCATACAGAGTGACACGCTGGAAAGGATTGACTGCAATGAGAACGATGCCGCTGTAGGTGTAAATGCTGTGTTGGGCGTAACGATTGCGGATTGTGTGGAGAACTGAGGAAATGATCAGGACATGGCGGCTCAGAGCAGAGGACACTACGTGCCAGAAGGCTCGTTGAGGTGAGAGAGGGTGGCTAGATCATCCGCAGTCTCCAGCAGGGGAGGGTTTCGCAGTGGAGGTAAGCCTTCCTTTCCATCTCTGATGTTCTTTACCGTGGTATTGATTACAATTTCCTGGTAAAGGGGCACGAGTAAATGGGATCCAGGGGATACAGAACAAGTTGATTAGCGCGTACCTTGTTTCGTTCGTCACTAAAGACCAGCTTGATGGCGTCGTCGTTGCCTTTAGTGAAGGAAACGACTTCGGCGGAGATCCAGGCCTGTTCTTTGTCCTCGAACCAGACTCTTGTCCCCTTGCTGTAGATATTTTCGGCCATTGGGCCTGGGTGGACTCAATTCGCTGGTCTCGAAGAGGCTCTTCTACCCGTGACGTGACCGTGTGTACGTGACACGTCACACTATGTATTTGTATAACGCGCGCGTGTTTTTCCACCAATGGCAGCAACTTTCTACCACCTCTGTCGTCCGGGTGTCCGTTCGCGCCAGCCTCGCCCTCATCCACCACCGCACTCGCCACCGCTTCTAGCCAAAAGATCCATTCCTAACGGGATGAATTCTAACCCTAAGTATCCTCTGGTCGCGGCCAGCGTATCTCTGTCCTGGTGGAGCTCAAACGGCACGAGCAACGCCGTCATACGCTGAACTTGGCCACTCTGCGGCTACACTGTTGGCACCGTCTGGCATGCGCGTCCGTCGTCATTCCTGACTGCGTTGAAGTCCTGCAGAATCACCACCCACATCGTCTTTCCGGAACGCGTTTGCCTCGGCTCGAATGCCACTGTCTTCTTGCACGCACAGGTACCCTCAAGTACTACCTCGGGATACCTTTGTGTTGGCTGGGACAACGTACAGAAAGCGCACCCGTGCTTTCCTCCATCCAAGCCTGCCATCGCGAAGGGCAAGTAGTGCCGGACAGATGAGGTACCCGCCATGCAGTCAGTGTTGCATTGTCGATTGCAAAATGCCAGAAAGATGCCCTGGCCTTATTTTAGGTGCATATGCAGGACGGAGCGGTAAACGCACTGACGGCGGCTTGCGTGCAAGTCGGTCGCCATGCATAGGTTACGCACAGAGCTCCTTGCTCGCCACACCTACTTGTTGCTCTCCCAGAGGACGCGGTTCTGTTGTGGAGCTCCGCCTTATATGGACACACGAACATGTTGGCCGCGGCCTTTTATTCCTGGCGGTTGTGCAAGCACTTCTGCTCTACGGTGCCTTTTTACATTGTTTTGTGCGCCGTGCATCGTGTCATGCCCTATGCAATCCACTCAGGACTTGCTCGGGCTTGACATCGTATGCGAAACGCTACGGCGTGTAACAACAACAGCATGGCTTCGTGGTGGCCGATGCGGTGGAATCATGGAGTGGGTCGTACTGGTTGCTGAACGTTGGTACGTACAAGAAAGTGCTCTCCACTGGTGTCGGTTGTGTTCTGCAGCCCACCATATGCCCCTGCGGATAATGCACACTCCCCCCTGAATTAACTGATCTGGCTTTACATTACTAGCTCAGTTCCGACGTGTCATTCTTCACACCCTGGCGGTGGGGTAAATCCATTTGCCTAGTTGTCTGTCGATGAACTACTGGAATGTGCCCCCCAATTTCAGACTCTAAGACCTGCCCCACCGGGGTGGCTACCTTTGCATCCGGTCATCTATTCTCTGGTCTGTTCCTTTGGCTGCGAGGACCCCGAGATCTGCGGTGAACGCCTGATGACCCTATGCCATCCTGTGTTATCTCAGCTAGTCCATCTTCCTTATTTTGGGCCTAGCGCCCGCTGTCATCCCAAACTTCGTTCCTTTCGCTGCAGTTGCCCTTTAGAGGGTCATCAGAGATTCGTTCTCAAATGCAGTAGCATGGATTTACTTTGGGATGCCACCCTTGACGCAAAAGACGGACTACTTGTGATGCACACTTGATAGTATCGGTGAAGGCTCACTTTTCAGATTACCGAACCTGCAGTGCATCGGCCAGTGCACGCTCGAGATGACGCATCAAAGCGATACCCACTATCGGGAGGCAGCGAGAGGCATGGCACATTCTGGGTCCACGATCAGGCCAGGGTTGGTGCCAACCGCTATTGGGGTATCGAGTGTGCGTATGGATTGTCCTTTTCGTGTTACTGCATGATGGGTCAATTCCGGGGTGCGACAACTGAGTGAGCATGTACTTGCCGCCCATCTCATGCGGTGTGTGCTATGGGAGATAGATTGGGAGCAGGGGAAGTTTGAGGCTTCGAGAGTGGAGTGAGCATGGCTTCGTGGTTGTTTGCCTTGAGTGAGTGACCACAGGGCCGCTGCAGATTGGTGATGGTGGTGGGTTCCATGGCGAGGCCACGACGTGCCTGTGACCCATGTGTGCCAAAAATTTTTCGATTATCCTTGTCCTCGGGACAGTTGCAAGTATGTAGCTCAATAATAATCCAGTTGCGCGAATGTTTGGTTGTATTTTGGTTGTGGCAGTGCCAGCAGACGAACCAGATCGTCGCACATATCAGTGTTGCGACTCGGTACGACTCGGGTTCCTCGTTAATTCGTTCACCTCTACATCGCACTGGCAGGTCCAGCGCAGTCATCTTGTCGCGGCTGTCATGGATTTCTTTGGTAGGAAGAAGCCCCGGCCTCGTCAGTCATCTGTATCTGGGCGCGATTCCAAGACACCCACCACTCATAGATATCACAAAAGCCAAGCTTCTTTTTCGTCAGGGGGGCGTAGTCCTGCAGCTTCAGAGACAGGCCTTGCCACAACTCCGGGATCCCCACCTAATTTAACGCTGCGAGGGAACCACACCACCAGCTCAGACCATGATCGGGCATCCCGGTTCTCGAGCGTGACAGGTCATTCAGACGGCAACGCCAGTCATCTTTCACAAATTTTTCATAAGCAACACACCGACGAGTTCGATTTCTCGCGTCCTGATGATGAAGAAATCGAGGCTCTTTTTTCCCATGTCGCCGAAAGACGAGATCTCCCGAACGTGGATCTCACTATAGAACAAAAGTGGAAAGTGGTCTATGCTGCAGAACACGTCCGATGGCAAGAGGAGAAGAACAGGGAGGATAAAGTGCGTAAGCAGGGTGAAACAAGTGGTGTTGATCCAGCTGGCGACGGGTCTCCCGAATGGTATATAAGAAAATTCATGGATGGCACCATTACCTCGAAGCAAGTTACGAGCGTTTGGGTGTCACTAAAGGGGCATGAAACAAGGTATGACCATCCACAACGAAACAGTGTTCAACTCACCGTGACTTCAGCTGGCTTGATCGTTTCATCTACTGGCGCGGTACCGCAGTCCTGGCACAAGCATTAGCACGGATCAGCCGTAAAGGGGAGACAAGGTACGTTCCTTTTTTTGTGAGCTCACCAAGTTCAATATCACGTTCTCTAGGACAGAGAGTGACGCTGCCCTCGAGCCTGAAATTGCCAAATGTATTAAGGTGATATTCAATAACAATGTATGGAGTCCTTTTTGTGTTCTCTTCTTAGTTTCATGGTGATCATTAGGCCAGAGTTCGAGAAGCTGTAAAAATCCCAAACATTGTGACCCAAATAATCTCCTCGCTCAATTCACCGAATCTATCTACCCGGAGAACAATAACCGAAGTTATCTTGTCGATTGTTCATTGTAGCGAGGATTCCTTGGGATATGTGATCAATGGGTTCAAGTCTCTTAGTGAAGCTCGATCCGAGGGTAAAGTAACAGGTTGTTATGAGTATTGGTTCCGTTCCTTGGAGGCCGCCCTGCGAGGGAGGGGAAAGATGGGTAGCCTTGTCGGTGCCAGCGACGAAATAAGGAAAACCGGTGACACAGCGCTAACTGACTATGCGGTCTGTTGGTTTCCTGTTCCCCTCGGCACTGACATACTGAAATGATCTTGGAAGCTCGTCAGCATCGCCCTTATTCTGCAATTATTGCACGCTATTAAGGATTTCGATCTCAGGATAGACCATCGCTCGCGCATGGACTCTTCAGGTCTTCCTCGCATCATTGATCTTTGCCGCGAACTTGGTATCCCCTATGTAGACAAGCAACTTGACGATCTTGAACGCCTTCTTGAAGAGGACGAGTCACGGCTTTGCAAGCAGGAAAACCAGAACATTTTGCGCGATTTCGCCAATCCCCAGGATATCTGGAATGCGTTATTTGCCCGCACAGAAGGTTCTCGCGCAAGAGACCATTTTCTTTCGATGCTACGTCACTTGCTGCTCATAAGAGAAGAAGATCCACAGCTTGCATATCACTATCAACTCCTTGATCTAATGGTGACAGATGTAGTCATGGATCCCAAACTTGGAGCATGCGAACAGAGACTCGGGCATTCAGTCCGAAAATTGCTTGCACAATTGAATGAAGTCGAGAGGCTGCAGTTAGCAGAGGAAGAAGCTTTAAAGGCCCGCAACCAGGCGCTCCACCTTAAGATGGAAAAAGAGGCTCTGGAGGAAGAAATATCTGAAGGTCTCGATGGCCTCGTCGGGCGACTCAAGGAGAAGATGACACACTTGGAACAGAAGCTCAGTACCGCACGCGACACAACTGTCCGTCTCCAAGATCAACTTCAGGTGCAGAAAGCGGGATACGAAGATAGGATAGCTCAATTGGAGGCCCAAATCATGGAGCTGTTCAGAATGCTGAAGGAAGTTGGAAAGGGTGCCGAAGAGATCATTGACAGCTCCAGTTCCATGGACCGCAAGACGCTCATTGAGACCCTGAATAAGCACCTTGAGAGAGCAAAGACTATCAGTCTACTCGAAGGACATGGTCGCAGCAGCAAGAAACAGCGTATCGGAGATGAGGAAGAGTCTGGCAACTCTGAGGTGGAATCCCGGGGTTCTACACCACGCAAGGTCGACAGGAGGCGAGCGGGTCTTCCCGGTTCCAGATCCAGAAAGCCCAGTCGCTCAACAAATATTGCCAGTTCAGCGGCTCAGGCTGGACGCGAGTCGCAGTTTATGGATGCAGATGAAGCAGATGTCCAGGAGCAAATCAAACATCAGCTCGTTGCTGGCGCCAATATTGTAGGTGTTCGCTACTCTCACCCACATTGGTACTACATTTATCCACAGTTATCTCCCGAAGGCGAACATATGGCAAGCCCTCGTAGTATCCGTGGTTCCCCAAGGCGCCCAAATCGTCCGACGTGTGGTGACGACGTAGCATCAATATCCCGTTCTTTCCGGTCGAATAACTTGTTGTCCCCTGATATTTCATTCCATCAGAATGAGCCCGATTCTTTTGTCGGTGGACAACCAAATTATGCCGGTACATTGGAACAGTCAACGCCGAACGAAACCAGCGCGATGCGAGATATCACCCCAGTGGCATCAGTCGGTGTCCATGGTTTGACGGAAGGCCCACGTCTTCATCCACAATCCTTCTCCGAGCAGCTCGCACAGCGCCTTCACATGCATGGACGAGCACCTTCACTTGCTGGTGATACGCCATTACTGCCACTTCCAGCCCTCCCGGAGGAGGCTGGCTCGCTAAATGTTTCTATACCTGAAACCCACACTTCACTGTCCTCATCGCCTCCACCATGCGACGATGAAGATTTGCACGAGACGGTACCTCCATCTCCACCGCCTCCTCCACCGCCTCCACCGCCCCCGCCGCCGCCACCTCCGCCGCCACCTCCGCCGCCTCCACCCCCGAACTTTGTTAGCCCAAATCACCCTTCATCAGTTTCATCATTTCCACCGCCACCGCCACCGCCACCCCCGCCGTTGGCGAAGGCTTTTTCCTCCGCATCCAGTTCAACCCCTAGCTCCGCTCGGGCCTCAATGCTTCTAGGTGCTAATCTAAATCTGATGTTATCTGCTCGCAAAGACATGCCCTTCACACCGAGTACAAAAATGAAACAACTGCAATGGGACAAATTAGCCCACCAGCAAGTTGCGAAGACACTCTGGAATGACGAAGATACGAAGAAAGAGCAGGAGATACTCAATAAGCTGCAAACTGATGGTGTTTGGACGGAGATGGAGGAGGACTTCAAAGCTAAGCAACTCATGATCAATTTGATGGGTACGACTATTCTGAGTTTTACGATCAGAGTAATGCTAAAATATCACACAAGCACGACAGAAACAGGCTGAATTGAAAAGTGTACTCGACCCGCAAACGAAGAAGCGCGTCGGTAAATGGCCTTGTCATAGGACATCTGTCGTTTCATTGAAGTTTATCCGTAGAGATCCTCATTCAGCGAGTAAAGAAACTCGAACCCGAGGATATTGCTCGGAGGATACAACAATTTGATCAAGAAATGTGCACGGAGGTCTTCCTCAGCGAGCTCAAGCCTGTTCTCCCTACACCAGAGCAAGTAGGTGCTCAATGTTGATACTTTGAATATGGTCATTCAAACGCTGGTAGGTAGGGAAACTCAATGTGTACCGCAATGCCGAACCAGAGGAGCTGGCTGGTTTACACGCCTCCGACCGACTTATGGTCAAGCTCATTCAGATCAAGCGGCTCGGGCCCCGAATCGAGGGGATGTTGTACAAGTGCAAGTTTGATGAGCAATGGTTGTTGCTGGACGATGCAAGTGTTCCTCGTTCATTAATCTCGCTTCTCACCATGGACTGCAGGGTACACGGAAGGTTTCAGACGCTTGTGATGCCCTCTTACGTGCTAAGCATTTCAAGGAAGTTTTGAACGTCAGTTTCAATTTCCATATGTGATTCCCGTGTCTGACATCTATCTAGCTGATTCTTATGATCGGGAACTACATGAATGGCGCTGGTATCAAGGGTGGTGCATTTGGTTTTAAAATCAGTAGTATCAACAAGGTAAGCTACGTACCCAACTACTTGGGCATGTCTAATCCGACAACAGCTTGTTGACACGAAATCTGTCAATAACACCACCCTCCTACACTTTCTGGAACGCACTATACAGAAACACTTTCCTCACATGGACGAATTCTTAGATGAACTTGCTAAACCTGCTGAGGCTTATAGGAGTGAGGTGCTATTTTTCCACTGGCTATGGTCATTTACACTCGAATAGTAAACATGCAGGACGTGCGAAAAGATTTGGCCGTGCTGCGTGATGGACTGAAGCGCATCCGCCAAGAGCTCAACGATCACTACGGTAACATCGACCAAACCGACGGTTTTAGCAGACAAATGTGGCAATTCGCTGGAAGGGCTAATTCCAAACTAGAGGACCTCACTGATGACGTTAATCATGCTGAGACCAGCCTCACGGAAGTTGTCCGTTATTACGGAGAAGACGAAAAAAATATTTCATCCACCGAGTTCTTCGCGGTATTCAAGACCTTCGTTACATCGTATAAGGTCAATTCGGCACAGGTACTCGGGCGATGACACGCTACTGATTTATTTGTGCAGAAATGTCAAGCCGAAAATCGCAGCGCAGCGGAAGAGAAACAAGCCATGGAGAAACGGAGACAAGCCATGGCAGAATCAAGGATGCATCGGCAGAATGTTCAACAGTCACTCCCCGACGAAGAGGCTGATGGCGTGCTTGATAACTTACTGGAGAAACTGCGCAAGGGCGACTCCATAGTGCGGCGCAAAAACCGCAAGTTGGACACCAGTGTTCCCCCCCCACTCATCGACACAACCACTTTCGCTGATACTGCAGTTCGAGCGAAAGATATGTTAGCACAACTCCAGGCGAACGGTTTTGAAACGTCATTACCTGCTTCTCCAACGTCCACGGTTCCAAGGAGACGCGCTCGGAAGCGAACTGTAGGAATGGTGAGCGAGGCTGGGGACTCACGACCTGACCTGATGTCCCCTTCAAATACTGTATCGGATTTGCCAGCTGAAACTGAATCAGACACAACGTTCACTTCATAATAATTACATGTGTATTTCTATTTGTACTGTACATCCTCGTAGTTCTACACCTTACTATTTTATTTCCATCATATCGATCAACGAATCCAAGTCGTTTGGAGCCGAATTTGTTCATAGGACACTCCCAGACCACGGTCACTACAGATATGCCTATTACGAGCAGCGACATCTGCCCTCCGGGCTCTGGTAATATATACTCTCTTCAATATTTGCAACTCTGGGATTTACGCCTCGAACAACATGATTCGAACGGAACCCAGGGAATGAGATAGAATCAATAAAAGAACCCAAACGGAGATTGGTAAAAACGTAGTCAAATCCAACGGGGCCGATTCATATTACTCAAGAAATAGACCGACAGCCACCCAATCCACATCAAGCCCCGTAACGCTCACGAGCCTAAAAACAGACAGAAGTTACAACTTCCAGATTCTTCAGAAAAGCTTTCGGGACTTACCGCGTCCTGG